>WNWK01029734.1:0-24117 GCA_009830355.1 Cherax destructor
CATTAATTTATTGTGTACATACATTGTGTAGATGGTTGTTTTCAGTGTTGTTGTGATATACAGAGGATAATTGTAGGATTAAAAATATTCAGTATATACTTGTAGGATTAAAATTATATGGTAACAGGCGGGGTTGTGTGGCCCAATGTGAGCGTTATGCTTAGGGTGTTATGATAAAGGTTTTTATGTACAGAGTCTGTTTCATATAGATAGGACATAAGAGGTGGTCATATATATTATGCATCTTAACAACTGTATATATTACATGCAAGACTTGTTTTCCAGTGTATATAATGTACCTTTATAACTTCGATGTATGTGGGTGAATAAGATTTAATTGTGTATGGTACAGGTTTCTATTATGTGATGACGGGTTCTTTGTTTACGTTTTGATTATATATTACATAACTGCTCTGTTACGTTGTATGCCTGTTGGCGCTTTTGTTTATTGTATATGTATTCTTAATGCTTTTAAATAAAATATAAAAAAAAAAAACTTCAAGAATTTTTTGTTGAACACTTCTGTCTCTGTAGTGCGGTGAGCCTCCAAAAATTTATTTATCAGCGCTGAAATTTAAAAATCACTATCTTATTACCCTCTCTAATTGGATAACCCTCCCATTTGGACGCCCTTCGCCCCCCCCCCTCTGCATGCTACTGCACTGAACCACACAATCCTACAAGAACCAAGCACCCAGCCAAGCTAGGTGTGTACTAGCCTCCACATATTATTGTGACCGCCAACGAGTGGCATTAAATCAATAACAACACTGCGACTAGCCGAGGATTCGAGCCCATGTGGTTTTGGCCCTGATTCGTGGTGAGCGAAAATCACATGACGCCTTAACTTGTGTGAGGGAAAAGTCCATAGATAGGAGTGATGGAAGTGTGAATGTCTGTATAAGTGCTAGTAGTGGTAGTCTGCTCGTTTAGGTGGGGTACGTATCTAGCTCCAGCTGTACCCCCCTCCCTTCTTCCACCCGGAGAGAGGTGACATGCTAGATTCTGTAAGTCTTCACAGCCACTTCTGTCTTATTGTATGTTACAAGCCTCACTCGTTATTATTTTGTTACTAGCTTCACTCGTTAGTTTTTGAGCTTCACTCATCATTTTGGAATACTTAATGTGGCTCTGCCCTTGCCTTGTATTGACTAGCATAATTTTGTCTCACCATTTCTTTTGGAAGGCCTTATGCCTAGTATAAGAATGGTGAGTAATTTTGTCTTTCTCCATTTTATAGCCGTATGTACAAGTTAGAGCCACCTGGCACAACGCTGAGGGAGATTGAAGGAACCGTCTCACAAGAGTTTTGGAGACTGAATCATCAACTTTTATACTGCCCACATCTGCAGTAACACTATAGCCAACCACAGCCACCCGCGGACCCCACCTGAGTCCCTGACTCTTTGTAAACATACGAGTTTTGGAAAACATCTGTCACATCCGTCAAACAAGTGGTTGTTGCCACAGTCATCGCTTAAGTGAATACCAGCAAGGAGTTCAGAAAAGTGTATCAGCTTATGTGTCAAGAACATCGACACGTCCCGTTCCATCTGTAAAAATTAGCTGTTGCAATGTAGTCTTATTTGTCTATTTTTATTTTTCATTTTTATTCACGATAGGGTTTGTTTGCTATTCGTGTTTAAGTTTTTATTATTTCATAAATCTTTCTATTCAATAAAGTGCTTGTTTTTTATTTTTGTCTTTTTCTATTCTTGGTAATTTTCCTAAGGAGAAACCAACCTTGGTTCTTCTTGAAATGCAAGATTGAACCGAGTCTGAGTATAGCCTTCACACTTGGCTGGGTGCTTGGTTCTTGTAGGATTGTGTGGTTCAGTGGGTTAAGGCATCATTTGATTTTCGCTCACCACGAGGCAGGGCCAAAACTACATGGGTTCGAATCCTCGGCTAGTTGCTGTATTATTGATTCAATACCACTAGTTCGTGGTCACAATAATATATCTGTCGTCGACCCCATTTGATCAACTCCACAGGTTAGTGATTACTAAGAATATTGATCTGCTTAAACACGAAAGGAAAATGTTATTTATTAAAGTTAGAGTTTTTCAACATGGTACCACCTGAGTGGCAGGATCATATACTAGATTACATATATAGGATTTAGAATAATGAAACGGAATGTTTACATACTATTAAACTAAACAATCTCATAGCACAGAGTGGCTGGTCTCATGCTAACCCGGAGTTCGCTATCAACCCGTCGAGTGTTGAACTTACTGGTGACCAGCAGACAGCATTGGGATATGGGTTAAGTTTCGTGCCTACTAATGGGGACACTAATTATGTTGACCTTGCCAAATCTTTTTGCAATTTGGAAAAAAACAAGGATTTATCCCCTGAAACGTTCATCTGCAAAGGCATGGTATATGGAGCTTTGCTCATACCCGTGGAACCGAATTGTCCTCAAAGATTTATTAAGTCTTACCGTGAAATTAAGAAAGATCCAAGACTTCACCTTACAAAAGCAGACAAAGCAAATGTGATGGTTATTATGGACAAGGTAGATTATAGCATAAAAATGAACACATTATTAGAAGACAGGGATACTTAATAAGAACCCTTTGGACCAGGTTATAGTAAATTTAATAAACAACTTAGAACCTTACTGAGAGGTAATGAAGAATTAATTAAACAGTTATCGACGAGATCTGCGACACTCCTTACATGTACGGTTTGATTAAAACCCACAAGCCCGGGTTTCCAACCAGACCTATAATTAGTTCTGGAGGATCGGCATCATATGCCTTGTCAAAATGGTTAATAAAAATATTAACTCCTTTGCTTGGCAACATCTCTGAAGCCCACTTAAAAAACAATGTTGATCTCATCGACAAATTGCAAAACATCAACATGTCTAATGATTTTACACTTGTTAGTTTTGATGTCACAGCGTTGTTCACGAGTCTCTGTTCCCGACTTGCTATCTTATTTAGAAGAATTAGAGTTCTCTTTGCCTTTTGATATAAATACCATCATTGAATTGATTAAGCTTTGTGTAGTTGATTGCAAGTTTGAGTTTGGGGGAAAATACTATGTTCAAAAACAGGGAATGGCGATGGGTAATCCATTGTCCCCCTTATTGAGCAATCTGTGTATGGAATTTTTCGAGGCTAGACTGTTGAAAGACATCCTGCCATGTAGAGCTAAATGGTTCAGATATGTGAATGACATTTTGTGTCTTTGGCCAAATGATATGGTCCTATTAAATTCACCGTGGAGAAAGAGGTGGACTGTAAACTTCCATTCTTAGATGTGTTGATACACCGGGTTGATAGAAAGTTTAAGTTTACAGTATATAGGAAGACAACCAATGTGTGCTCGTACATCATTATTATTCTAACCATGAGACTAAAGTCAAAAGGAGTGTATTTTTTACTATGTTTTTGAGAGCCTATAGAGTGTGCAGTCCAGAGTTCCTAGATAAAACAATTAGGAAAATATTTGGCATTGGCACGAAACTAGGGTATCCTAAGGTGTTTGTGGAATCTGCCTTGCTGGCAGCTAAGAAAACTTATTATAGAACAGAACCTAGGATAACACCTCAGACCAAGAATGTGCTGGTCCTCCCATATAACGAGAATTTATCGATCTCGCCGAATGCTTTTAGAAGATTTAATATACAAGTAGTATTTAAAAATTCACGGACTGTTAGAAACATCCTGATAAAGAATTCACCCCAACAACGTGTTGGTGGTGTCTACAGAGTTGGTTCCAACGGTTGCAGTCTCTCCTATTTGGAACAAACGGGAAAATCATTGGAGGTGAGAATGTCCCAGCACCGTTATTCGATATGTATAGCACAGGAGTTGAACGCGATTTTCAACCCTATTAGAGCTTGTAATAACCTGGCAAATTGGCGGGAAGCAAGAGTCATCTTCCCTTGTTCTGATGCTTTTCTGTGAAAAAACCAACACTGACTGAGAGGAATTAATGAACACACGACATATATCTTCTCTCAAACTTCTCAAAAATAATGAAAATAAATTGCACTTCACACTAGAACGTGACATCATGTGATGTCAGGCGTGATGTCGTAAGGTGATGTCATGGGTGACATCGCGAGTGACGACGTGGGTGACGTCGCGAGGTGACGTCCTGGAGAGACGTCGTGATGGATGTCATGGGGTGACATCGCGACTGACGCCAGGCACATGTCCAGGGTAACGTCAGTGGAGTCTGGCAGCATCGTGATGATGTCATGGGTTGATGCGGGCGGCAGACAATCACGTGGATTGGGAGGTATGGATTGGTAACCCACATGGCTTGGTCACACCCCACGTGGCTTTGTGATCCCACGAGGCTTGCTGATCACGTGGCTTGGTGATCACCGTGTAGTGATCCACATGGCTTGGTGATCCCCTTGGCTTGTAGATCCACGTGGCTTGGTGATCACTCGGATACACAGCTCTGGCAAGAATTCACAAGGAAATTCACAGCAGAGAGGGAGTGAGAGCATAGTGGTGTGAGTGTGTGGCAGCGTGAATGCCTGGGTGAGACGCGAGGAACCCAACCGTTCCCTACTCTCCTCACAACACATGAAAATCACTACAAACTCACCTCTGACTTGCTGAAATAGCAGTGCTGAGCTGAACAACAACAGCAGAACATGCTGGCAAGGCTGAGCACATGACTGAGAAACAGCGTGGGACACTGTGCGTAGTCAGTGACGCCATTACTCGGAGAATTAGGCAAATTTTGGCCTGGATCCTGCTTGTACCTGTGTCTGGATACTGATATTTGCAGACACGACATCAGGATAACTCATTGAGAGATGTATGTTTCTTGTGTAGGCTGATGAAGTGAATCAACTTCATTCCTCTTCCTTCCCTCCTCGGGCAAACACAACTGCTGCGAGGCACTGCTGTCACCATTTATAACAAAAGGTTATTTGGAGTGTTCTGTAGAGTGGGGTAGCAATGATAAGGTCTTCGGAGGCTTCTTACTTTATTTGTAATAAAGGGTGGGATGCACAGGCTGTGTGTTTGTGAGAGAGAGAAGAGTAGGCCTTGTTACTCTAGTTTGAGCTGCTGCGTGAGAGAGAGAGGCAGGGGTGGGCTGGCAGGCATGCCCACCAGCTTGCACTCTGGTGGAAACTAAGGGAACTAGTATGGTGCAAAATATGAACTCAGCTGGCAGACAGCATGGCTGTCTATGCAGATAGTACAGGCTATCTACAAATGGCCGCTCTTATAGTAGAACTAGGAGAGGTAATAAAGGCCATGGTTCTTAACCTAATACTCAGAACCAAGCTCATTCTTCCAATTCGGGGGAATTTGAGTGCCCCAGTCAAAAAGACCGGTGGTGACAATCGGAGATAATGAGTACTCCATCCCAGTTCAGAATTCCTTCGAGGCTCTGTGTGATCTCGATGGAGAGAATCTCAGTGATGCCACTCCAATAGTCGATGATGGTAGTTTTGGAGACGACGTAGAACAGACCTTTACTGATGATAATCCTCCTACTTGCTTGCATATCAGTTCCAATGCAACAATAGGTCCTTTAGTAAAAGCATCCATTCATGATTCACCCGTTCATGTCTTCATGGATTCTGGTGCGCAAGTCAATATCATCAGGTCTAGTTTGTTTAGGGATAAGCAGCTAAGACATATCCTCCTCGTAGAACCAACTCGTGTGTCCTCCCTTAGTGGTGTGGCCGGTTCTCATCTATGTGTCGGAAGTCGGACTTCTCTCACCTTTTCTATCCAAGGTAGAGATTTTACTGCTTCCTTCCTTGTTGTCGACAAGATTAGTTACCCTGGTGACCTTCTACTTAGATTTGCTTCTATGAGAGACTTCCGTATTGTGCTTGATCCTTACTTAGTTGTACCATTTTGGGGTTACCAACTTGGATCAGAGATCTGCCATACTGCCACAGAGTATGAAGATTGGATTAAGTCCTGGCAAGCCGATGCTTTGTCTAGTAGCGTCACCAAGCGGTCAGGCCCTGGAAATCCTGTCACCCCCAGTCTGTGTTCCACCTCCAACAATTCCAGACATGCAAGATAGCATCCAGTCAGCTCAGGTGCCGGAGGTACCCCAGACAACCTTGAGTGCTAAGCCTATCCCAGCAATGACTATGAGTTCAAGTAGTAGTTTCTCCACAGGGGACACCTTGTCGGAAAACGATCACTTGAAATTAGTAATGTCATCTCTTGTTGACGTCACTTGTCGTTTGTAGAAAGATGTTTCTGTAGCAGCTAGTGCCCTCACCCGAGTGTCTGTCATTGTCCCTAATGTCCCAGACAATGATAACGTCCTTGTTGACAGTGATTCCTGTAGAGTAAAGGGTTTATTTGTTGAGCCATCCTTACATACTGTTCAAGACAGTAAGGTCTTCCTTCTTGTCACTAACACTTTGGTCACAGTGTTCGACTCAGAGCCAATACTACTATCGTAGACCTTATCCTGTGTGTGCAGAAGCTGATGTGTCACCTGACCAGTGGGTCAGTGCTATTTCAGCCGGGGAGAGTTAACCCAGTTCACTGGATCAATCCATTCCACCAGATGAGGAGAAAGACTTAGCTCCCACTGACTTCCCAGATGAGGTCAATCGTTTGTTGAATCTGTTGAACAAACATCGTAAAGCAATTTCCTTACCAGGTGAGAAGATGGGTATAATGAACCTATTGTCCCATTGTATCCCACTTGAACCTGGTACTAGACCAATTTATGTACCTGTGTACAGAATGCCTCAATCACAAGTTGCTGTCGCAGATGAATTGATCAACCAGATGCTTGATGATGGTGTTATCACACCTAGCAACTCACCCTGGAATGCGCCCTTGATCCTAGTACCTAAGAAGGACGGTACTTGGCACCCAGTGATTGACTTTAGGAAGTTAAACGCAAAAACTATTCCAGATCGTTTCCCACTTCCTGTACTTGGTGACCTGTTACGCAATATTGGAGATAATAAAGTCTTCTCGACCCTCGATTTGTTACAAGGGTTTTGGCAAATCCGTCTTCACAAGGACAGGACACTCCTACAAGTCATTATCACTTCCTACGTATGGCATTCGGTTTAAGATCCTCTCCTATCACATTCTCGAGACTTACGACCAACATCTTTAGAGGCCTCATAGGCAAAGCACTAATGGTATACTTAGATGATGTAATTGTCATGTCCGAGGATGTAGATAAGCATTTAGAGAGAAGTGGTGCTGAGTAAGCTTGAAGCCAATTTAAAGATCAAACTGTCTAATTGTCAATTTTTCAGATCAGAAATTAAGTTTCTGGGTCACGTAGTCACTCCTAGAGGGGTTACGACTGACCAAAGTAAAGTAACTGCAATATTAAATTTCCCATCTCCCAAAACTGCTGATGTCATAAGATTCTTTGTGGGCTTAGCATGTTTTTTATAGATCATTCATTGCCAATTTTTCTTTGATAGCAGTTCCTCTAACTGAGTTGCTTAAGAAGGATGCTCCATTTGTTTGGACCTTCCATCAAGAAAAAGCATTTCAAACCCTTAAAGAAAAGTTAACTTCTGTTCCAATCTTGAAATTCCCAGATTTTGCAAAGCCTTTCTACCTAACAACTGATGCTAGTTCCACTGGCATAGGTGCCGTCCTAGCTCAGAAGATCGATAGTAAATACAATGCAGTTGCATTTGCTAGCCGAGTCCTTACAAAGGCTGTACGCAATTATACAGTAACTGAGCAAGAAGCCTTAGCAATAGAGTGGTCTTTGAAGCACTTCCGAGACATCATATATCAGTATCCTGTCCATATCTTGACAGATCATGCTCCTCTAATACCATTATTCCAGAATAAACAACCTACTGGAAGACTAGCCAGATGGTCCTTGACTATCCAAGAGTTCAATCCTACCTTTGAACACTTACCTTGCAAGTCAAATGTAGTTGCAGATATTTTATCGCGTCATATTAGTGTAGTAACTGCTGATCCTCTGTTTAGTGCTGAGGATGTAAAGAATGTCCAAAGAACAGATTCCATGTGGTCTGGTGTGTTTAGATTCCTGCTCCAGGAAGATCTCATTCTTACTGTGAAGCCACCAGCACCTATCAGTGACTTTGTTATGAACCAAGAATTACTGTATCGAATAACCGAGCTGGGAACACCTAGTAGACGTGTATACCAGTTAGTAATTCCACAGTCACTAGTGAAAGTAGCCTTACAGCTAGTTCACGATGCACCAGGTGTTGCACACCCTGGTATGGGTCGTTCTGTTAAACAAGCTAGATTGAAGTACTTTTGGCCTCGTATGGCAACCGATATTACTGAGTATGTTAAGAAATGTAGTGTTTGTATGCAACACAAAGGTAATATCAATGGTCCCAATCCTATCCAAGTTTATCCCACTACCAGTGAGCCATGGGAAAGAGTTGCAATAGATTTATTAACCAATTTCCAATGCACAATACAAGGCAATAAACTTCTGTAAGTGATGGTCGATCATTTCACCAGATATTGTGAGTTAGTTCCTATCCCAGATAAGACTGCAGAGACCGTAGCTAAAGCATTTAAGGAATGTATAATCTGTAGACATAAAACTCCTAAATCCTTAGTGTCTGATAATGGAGGTGAGTTTTGTAATGAGATACTAGAAAACCTATGTGCCTTGTATAAGATTACTAAATCAATTATTGTTCCCCACCATCCTGCCACCAATGGTTTAGAAGAAAGAACCAATAAAAAAGTACTTTATGTCTTGAGAGCCACTGTCAGTCCAAATAGTGCGACCTGGGATGAAGTTATACCTGATGTATAGTGTGCAATAAATTCCGCTTATAATGCATCATTAGGTGACAAGCTACATTATGTGTTGTACGGTGTTGATAAGCGTTTGCCTTATGAGTTGCTATATTCTAATCCGAAACCATCTTATAACCCTGATGATTTCTTAGCAACTCGTACCAGCCAAGCTCAGAGTGTTTTCAGAAGAATCCGTGAAACACTCAATAAGTCAACAGCAGAATTTACTAGAGTAACTAATACTCGAGCAAAACCGACCAAAATTAAAGTAGGTTCGAGAGTGATGCTGATTAACTTTAATAAGACTTCTGCAATGCCTAAACTTGACCAAAAGTTTGTTGGTCCATATCGAGTAGTCGAACATATCAATGGCAATAAGTATAAAGTTAGAGAATTAAGTACTGGTCAATGTAAAGAGTCGCATTTAGACCATATGAAGTTAGTATGTGACGAAGACAAAGTCCCTGACAACCAGACTGTTGTGACTGACATTGACAATCCATCTGATCCTGTACCTACGACTTCTAATAGTGAGCTAGAGGAACAGCCTGAATGTCGTTACTCCTTGCATACACGACAAGTATTGAGAAATCCTCAAGTTTCTTGTGTAAATACCCATTTAGAAGCTCCTCAACCTAGGCATGATTTGTCAATTACAAAAGATTTTGGTCCACCCAGAGATGATAACCATTCTGCATATGTAAATCTTACCCTAGCAGAATTGGGGGTTAAATGTAATGATTCAATTAAGAGAAATTGTCGACTGTGTTTTGTTATCAGATGTTCAGTATCTAGAATTTTTTTTTTTTGTGTGTGTTCATGTTCCCTCCGAATTCTGAGATTTAACAGTATAACCTATGCGTGCCGGTTCTATCTTTTCTGTTAAAACTTTCTTCTTTGTATATATATTTATTCTTCCTCAGAATCCACAAAGTGCATGAATATAGATCGATTGATCAATTTTGTCAGTTGTAATTGTACCATAATTTATAATGCTTCACATTAAGACCTATTACATTAAGAACCATTATAATAAGACTTGTTATAGTAACATCTATTTATTACTATCTATTCAGTCAATTCAATCCTGTTATGATTCTGTGATTAGTTCTAAGTAATGTATGTGTTTGCTATTGTATAGAATCAGTCTAGAGCCACCTGCCTGTTCAGTCTTTAGAGTTGCATTGTATGTCGGGACGACATACGTAGTGTGACCAAGCTGTCATATATACCATATGTGCTATACTTGTGTAGTATATGTACTAATTGTACTATACTTGTGTAGTATATGTTGTGGTACCAGCCATTTATATTTAGGATCCCTTTTGAACCTGTGACGTCATCTGTGATGTCATGCATCTCACATGTGGGATGCTTCCCTCAAGCGTTCCCTCTCACTCTCACGTTACCAACCAACCAGGTGTTTCTCTACAACCATTATTATTCTCCCAAGTACCCACACAACACTAGTCACCACTCTTGTAGTCACCACTCTGAGAGTCACCCCTCTCGTAGTCACCACTCTGATAGTCACCACTCTAGTAGTCACCACTCTTGCAGTCACTACTAAAGCAGTCACCACAATTGCAGTCACTACTGTGACAATCACCACTCTCGTAGTCACCACTCGTGCAGTCGCCACTGGCAGTCACCACTCAGGCAGTCACCACTCTGGTAGTCACCACTCTGGTAGTCACCACTGTTTCAGCCACCACTCTGGCAGTCATCACTCTGGCAGTCACTACTGGTAGTCACCACTCTGGCAATCACCACTCTGGTAGTCACCACAGGTAGTCACCACTCTGGTAGTCACCACACTGGCAGTCACCACTCTGGTAGTGACCACTCTGGTAGTAACCACTCTGGTAGTCACCACTCTGGTAGTGACCACTCTTTCAGACACAACTCTGGTCGTCACCACTCTGGCAGTCACAACTCTGGCAGTCACCACTCTGGCAGTCACCACAGGTAGTCACCACTCTGGTAGTCACCACTCTGGGAGCCACAACTCTGGTAGTCACCACTCGTGCAGTCACCACTGGCAGTCACTGCTGTGGCAGCCATCACTCTGGTAGTCACCACTCTGGTAGTCACCACTCTGGGAGCCACAACTCTGGTAGTCACCACTCGTGCAGTCACCACTGGCAGTCACTGCTGTGGCAGCCACCATTCTGGTAGTCACCACTCTGATAGTTACCACTCTTGCAGTGGTGACTATCAGAGTGCTACAGATGGGACAGAGGGGCAAAACACTAGGACATACCAAGCCAGGCATCAAACCCTTCATGCCCGAATATACAATCAAATGCAAAATCAGTACTGGAGAAACCAGGGGTATGTACACCAGGGGTATGTACACCAGGGGAATGTACACCAGGGGCCCTACCAGGAAGTACATCACACCGAAAAACAAAACATCCCAAATGGTAAATCCTGCTTCCTCTTTGCAAATATTCAGGGTTTAAAGCCAAATAAAAGCGCCAAAGTTAGTTATGTTAGTGGGCTCCTCTCAGAAGCGAATGCCATGTTTGGAGCATTTACTGAAATACTCACAAGGGATGTTATAGACGGAGAGATGATGTATTGATGTGAGAGAATTAATAGGTCACAGGGAGGAGGACTCTATGTAAAATATACTTTCTGCTGCACAAAAATCAGTAAAAATTTTAGGCATTACTGTTGAAAATAAAAATTTGGTAATTATCCTAGTATATAAACCAACTTCAGCAACTGCTGAGGAATTCACAGATCAGTTAAGGAAAATAGATAATAAGTAAGTGTGACGCAGAAAGCTGGAGCTCCTGGGACCTAAGGGCCTAGTGTAAGGGCAAAGTAAAAGTTACCCAACTCTCATGTAAAATTAGGCCTTCTCAGGCCTAATTTTACATGGAATTTACAACAGAAAGCGCTAAACCAGCATTTATTACTTCAATGGGTTGATTATTAGAGGGTTCAGGCAAAATTTATAGTTAGCAAAATATACATTTATTAGTATTAACAATATATACACACACCAGAAAAACACTTCTACATTTCTCTTGTCCATACAAAAGGAGAATCGTGAAGAACAGAAGGACTCAAGGCTGAGGGACTGATTACCTCAAACTCCTCCTGTTCTTCACGATTCTCCTTTGTATTGGACTGATGAAGCCACTGTGTGGCGAAACGTTTCCTCAATAAAGATACCCAAGTGTTGCATATGTGTCTAATTTATCACCCTGGATTCATACATCCTATTTGTCTTCCTAGGGATTAGAATTGGGATCAGTTGGGCAGATGCGATCCCACCGCTTTAGCAATCTACTCGCGAACGATTAGATAGGGAATTCTCAACCAGCTACATACTATACACTGGTAAGGTTAGCAGAGGCCCCTAACTCTGAATCAGTTGCAAGTTTTTACGGAGAACGTCACTCACATCTTGTTCCATCCGCAATGAGTCTGAAAAGATTGTATCACTGTCTGCGAGGGGTTAACCTCAATCTACTGACCCTGTTAGAATCCCCGCAATCCTTTATAAGTTATAATCCTTTGTTATGGATTTCTTCTGGCTTCTTACTCACGTAGTAACTTCTTGCTTTTCATAATTTATCATTTTTTGCGCTTTTTCCAGGTTCTTTCTCTTCCTCCTCTTCTCTTTTCATTCATAATTGAACTGCACGATGGTCTGCTCTTTGTTTTTCTCCTCGTTTTTGGTATATCTTTCTCTGTTGTTTCTCTGCACTTCTTATTCCATCCAACACAAGTTGTCTGTTGTCTCAATGTTTCCCTTCACTCATTCCTACTATTCCCCATTCCTTTTTAATAACCCGGTTTGGTAAGTGCTTTTTACCTCCTGATTTCACTCACGTCAGAATTTCATGAGGAACAAATCATAGTATTGTATGGTAGCTGCCCAGAATAGATTGCTTTATAATATTTTTCAGTGATATAGTTGAAAAAAAAAAAAAAAATAAAGTTTCTCCAGGTCTATTCATTCACCCTTTCTTACCTGTTCCTTAAATCTTTGACTCAAGAAGTTCCTCATCGCTTCTTCCAAAAGTTTTTCCCACCAACTTTTCAGTTACCATAGGAATCTAAGTTCGCTGAATCACTTTCCCAGCTGAATAAAATTTTCTAGAATCTTAATTGTTCTTTTATATTTCTTTCTCTTGAGTTGCTGTGTTTAGTAAATGGTGAGGCGTAGTCGGCCAGCAATTCGGGGCCCAGCCATTCGGTGCCCAGCCATTCGGGGCACAACCAGCAGGGGTCCACCTAGCCGGGGCCCTGGTATTACCCATATTGTTGGGCCACCCTCTTCCCCTCCACCAAAATTAAAAAAAAATATGTATCGCAAAAAGTGGAGAGTGTAATACACACACAACCCGCACATATAAAAAGAGAGGAGCTTACGACGACGTTTCGGTCCGACTTGGACCATTTACAAAGTCACACTAACACACAGGACAGGTGGAAGGGGTATTTATAGGCAGGCAGAAAGGGAAGGGCACAAGAAAGTGGGGTAATAATGGAGGTAGTAGTGGAAGTGGTAGTAGTGGAGTCATATTCTAGGAAAGGAGCACTGCAATGAAGCTGGCGGCCCGCATGGGCCGCCAGCATGTTCAAGTCCCGGTATTGTGCCTTTTTTTGTTATTATTGGAGAGTGTAGATAGATTAATGAAAAAACGCCAAGAAAAGATCCTTACAGTTTTTTCTAGATAAAATGCCAAAAAAATAGAAATTTAATTTATTGATGACAACTCATATATATATATATATATATATATATATATATATATATATATATATATAAATATATGCAAGAAAACCACTATGAAAAAATAAGAAGAATTCCAAGCGCATTCGTGACTACTCACATTATCAAGGAACTATAACAGGAAACATGACAAGAAGGCTATATAAGGGCGAGACTACCTCACAGTCACATCATACTAAACAAAGACTACACCTCACAGTAGCGTAACATCGCACGACTCGCACAGAGTCGTGCGATGTTACGCTACTGTGAGGTGTAGTCTTTGTTTAGTATGATGTGACTGTGAGGGAGTCTCGCCCTATAAGCCCTTCTTGTCATGTTTCCTGTTATAGTTCCTTGATAATGTGAGTAGTCACGAAAGCCTGGAATTCTTCTATTTTTCATAGTGGTTTTCTTGCATATTTTGATATCACCTGTTTACTGTGATCTTTCTGCATATATATATATATGTCAACTTCTCTTCAGAATCTCCCAGAAGTCATCAGTAGCATTGACAACTCCAAATATATATATATATATATATATATATATATATATATATATATATATATATATATATATATATATATATATATATATATATAGTGGGAGTTGTCACAATTGCTTTTCTGAGAATTCTGAAGAAGAGAAGTTGCAGAGGTTGGATGAATTTGGTAGGGTGTGTAAAGAAGAAAATTGAAAGTGAATATAGGAAAGAGTAAGGTGATGAGGATAACAAAAAGATTAGGTGACGAAAGATTGGATATCAGATTGGAGGAGAGAGTATGGAGGAGGTGAATGTATTCAGATATTTGGGAGTGGACATGTCAGCAGATGGGTCTATGAAGGATGAGGTAAATCATAGAATTGATGAGGGGAAAAGGGTGAGTGGAGCACTTGGAGTCTGTGTAGACAAAGAACTTTGTCCATAAGTAAAGAGGAAATGTATGAGAGTATAGTTATACCAACACTCTTATATGGGTGTGAAGCATGGGTGATGAATGTTGCAATGAGGAGAAGGCTGGAGGCAATGGAGATATCATGTCTGAGGTCAATGTGTGGTGTGAATATAATGCAGAGAATTCTCAGTTTGGAAATTAGAAGGAGGTGCGGGATTACCAAAACTATTATCCAGAGAGCTGAGGAGGGTTGTTGAGGTGGTTCGGATATGTAGAGAGAATGGAACGAGACAGAATGACTTTGAGAGTGTAGAAATCTGTAGTGGAGGAAGGCGGGGTAGGGGTCGGCCTAGGAAAGGTTGGAGGGAGGGGTAAAGGAGGTTTTGTGTGCGAGGGCTTGGACTTCCAGTAAGCATGTGTGAGCGTATTTGATAGGAGTGAATGGAGACATATGGTTTTAATACTTGACGTGCTGTTGGAGTGTGAGCAAAGTAACATTTATGAAGGGATTCAGGAAACCGGCAGGCCGGACTTGAGTCCTGGAGATGGCAAGTACAGTGTCCGCACTCTGAAGGAGGGTGTTAATGTTGCAGTTTTATAACTGTAGTGTAAAGCACCCCTCTGGCAAGACAGTGATGGAGTAAATGATGATGATTTTTCTTTTCAGGCCACCCTGCCTTGGTGGGAATCGGTCGATGTGTTAATAAAAATATAAATATATATATATATATATATATATATATATATATATATATATATATATATATATATATATATATATATATATATATATATATATATATATATATAACCATTCGGATTGGTGTTGCTCTTCGCCTAGCCGCCCCCATACTCACCGAACATAGGTGTATTTGCGGCAGGGCGACGGCTGATCAATTCGGACTTCATGGTCTAGTGTGTCACACATCAGAAGGGAAGTATGCTAGACATGAGGAGGTCAATGACATCATAAAGAGAAGCCTAGCCACAGCCCGTTGCCCAACTCAACGGGAACCCCAAGTGCAGAGGTCTGATGGAAGTCAAAGCGTCCTGATGGAGCCACCATGCTACCCTGGAAGGATGGTAAGCAGATTGCTTGGGACTACACCTGTGCTGCCACATTGGCAGACACCTACCTGCCACACTCCTTAGCCGAAGGGGGGTGGAGCTGCCAGCCACAGGGAGACCCAGAAGACCCGCTATAACTTCATCCCAATAGGGTCGGAGACCCATGGAGCATGGGGCAAGTGTGCTCTAAAGTTTCTCAAGGAGCTGGGTGGAAAACTCATCATAGAAACCAAGGACCACAGGGCGACCAGCTTCCTCTTTCAGAGACTCAGTGTTGCGATCCAGAGGGAAATGCCTGCAGTATTCTGGGCACGCGACCCACTGCCGGGGAGTTGGACGAAGTATTTGACATGTAGCTCTGAGTTGTTATCTATGTTGTTTTACTCCCATTGTATTTTGCCTATTTATATATATATATATATATATATATATATATATATATTTTTTTTTTTTATTAACACATCGGCCGATTCCCACCAAGGCAGGGTGGCCCGAAAAGAAAACTTTCATCATCATTCACTCCATCACTGTCTTGCCAGAAGGGTGCTTTACACTACAGTTATAAAACTGCAACATTAACACCCCTCCTTCAGAGTGCCGGCACTGTACTTCCCATCTCCAGAACTCAAGTCCGGCCTGCCGGTTTCCTGAATCCCTTCATAAATGTTACTTTGCTCACACTCCAACAGCACGTCAAGTATTAAAAACCATATGCCTCCATTCACTCCTATCAAATACGCTCACACATGCTTGCTGGAAGTCCAAGCCCTCGCACACAAAACTTCCTTTACCCCCTCCCTCCAACCTTTCCTAGGCCGACCCCTACCCGCCTTCCCTCCACTACAGATTTATACACTCTCGAAGTCACTCTGTCTCGTTCCATTCTCTCTACATGTCCAAACCACCTCAACAACCCTCCTCAGCTCTCTGAACAATCGTTTTGGTAATCCCGCACCTCCTCCTAATTTCCAAACTCCGAATTCTCTGCATTATATTCACACCACACATTGACCTCAGACATGACATCTCCACTGCCTCCAGCCTTCTCCTCGTTGCAACATTCATCACCCATGCTTCACACCCATATAAGAGCGTTGGTATAACTATACTCTCATACATTCCCCTCTTTACTTCCATGGACAAGGTTCTTTGTCTCCACAGACTCCGAAGTGCTCCACTCACCCTTTTCCCTCATCAATTCTATGATTCACCTCATCCTTCATAGACCCATCCGCCGACATGTCCACTCCCAAATATCTGAATACATTCACCTCCTCCATACTCTCTCCTCCAATCTGATATCCAATCTTTCGTCACCTATTCTTTTGTTATCCTCATCACCTTACTCTTTCCTATATTCACTTTCAATTTTCTTCTTTTACACACCCTACCAAATTCATCCACCAACCTCTGCAGCTTCTCTTCAGAATCTCCCAAAGCACAGTGTCATCAGCAAAAAGCAACTGTGACAACTCCCACTTTGTATTTGCTTCTTTATCTTTTAGCCCAACACCTCTTGCCAAGACCCTCGCATTCACTTCTCTTACAACCCCATCTATAAATATATTGAACAACCACGGTGACATCACACATCCTTGTCTAAGGCCCACTTTTACTGGAAATAGTCCCTTCCCCCCTACACACTCTAACCTGAGCCTCACTATCCTCATAAAACTCTTCACTGCTTTCAGTAACCTTCCTCCTATTCCATACACCTGCAACATCTGCCACATTGCCCCCTATCTACCCTATCATACGCCTTTTCCAAATCCATAAATGCCACAAAAACATCTTTACCCTTATCCAAATACTGTTCACCTATATGTTTCACTGTAAACACTTGGTCTACACACCCCCTACCTTTCCTAAAGCCCCTTGTTCATCTGCTATCCTGCTTTCTGTTTTACTCTTAATTCTTTCAATAATAACTCTACCATACACTTTACCAGGTACACTCAACAGACTTATTCCCTATAATTTTTGCACTCTCTTTTGTCCCCTTTGCCTTTATACAAAGGAACAATACACGCTCTCTGCCAATCCCTAGGTACCTTACCCTCTTCCATACATTTATTAAATAATAGCACCAACCACTCCAAAATTATATCCCCACCTGCTTTTAACATTTCTATCTTTATCCCATCAATCCCTGCTGCCTTACCCTTTCATTCTACCCACTGCCTCACGAACTTCCCTACACCCACAACTGGCTCTTCCACACTCCTACAAGATGTTATTCCTCCTTGCCCTACACACGAAATCACAGCTTCCCTGTCTTCATCAACATTTAACAAATCCTCAAAATATTCTCTCCATCTTCCCGATACCTCTAACTCTCCATTTAATAACTCTCCTCTCCTATTTTTAACTGTCAAATCCATTTGTTCTCTAGGCTTCCTCAACTTATTAATCTCATTCCAAAACTTGTTCTTATTTTCAACAAAATTTGCTGATAACATCTCACCCACTCTCTCATCTGCTCTCTTTTACATTGCTTCACCACTCTTTTAACCTCTCTTTTCTCTCCATATACTCTTCCCTCCTTGCATCACTTCTACTTTGTAAAAACCTCTCATATGCTAACTTTTTCTCCCTTACTACTCTCTTTACATCATCATTCCACCAATCGTCCTCTTCCTCCTGCACCCACTCGCCTGTAACCACAAACTTCTGCTGAACACTCTAACACTACATTTTTAAATCTACCCCATACATTTTCGACCCCATTGCCTACACTCTCACTAGCCCATCTATCCTCCAATAGTTGTTTATATCTTACCCTAACTGCCTCTCTTTTAGTTTATAAACCTTCACCTCTCTTTTACTTACTGATTCTATTTTCCTTGTATCCCATCTACCTTTTACTCCCACTGTAGCTATAACTAAAAGTGATCTGATATATCTGTAGCCCCTCTATAAACATGTACATCCTGAAGTCTACTCAACAGTCTTTTATCTACCAATACATAGTCCAACAAACTACTGTCATTACGCCCTACATCATATCTTGTATACTTATTTATCCTCTTTTTCTTAAAATATGTATTACCTATAACTAAACCCCTTTCTATACAAAGTTCAATCAAAGGGCTCCCATTATCATTTACACCTGGCACCCCAAACTTACCTACTACACCCTTCTGCATGTTTCTCCCACTTTAGCATTTAGGTCCCCTACCACAATTACTCTCTCATTTGGTTCAAAAGTTCCTATACATTCGCTTAACATCTCCCAAAATCTCTCTCTCCCTCTACACTCCTCTCTTCTCCAGGTGCATACACGCTTATTATGACCCACTTTTCGCATCCGACCCTTATTTTAATCCACATATATATATATATATATATATTTCAACAAGTCGGCCGTCTCCCACCGAGGCAGGGTGACCCAAAATGAAAGAAAATCCCCAAAAAGAAAATACTTTCATCATCATTCAACACTTTCACCACACTCATACATAATCACCCTCTTCAGCCCTTTGACAAATACTTTTAGTAACTCCACACCTTCTCCTAATTTCCACATTCCAAATTTTCTGCATAATATTTACACTACACATTGCCCTTAGACAGGACATCTCCACTGCCTCCAGCCTCCTCCTCGCTGCAGCATTTGCAACCCATGCTTCACACCCATATAAGAGTGTTGGTACCACTATACTTTCGTACATTCCCTTCTTTGCCTCCATGGATAATGTTTTTTGTCTCCACAGATACCTCAATGCACCACTCACCTTTTTTCCTTCATCAATTCTATGGTTAACCTCATCCTTCATAAAGCCATCCGCTGACACATCAACTCCCAAATATCTGAAAACATTTACTTCTTCCATAATCCCTCTCTCCAATGTGATATCCATTTTTTCTTTATTTAAATCGTTTGATACCCTCATCACCTTACTCTTATCTATGTTCACTTTCAACTTTCTACCTTTACACACTCTCCCAAACTCGTCCACTAACCTTTGCAACTTTTCTTTAGAATCTCCCATAAGCACAGTATCATCAGCAAAAGTAACTGTGTCAACTCCCATTTTGCATTTAATTCCCATAATTTAATCCCACCCTCTCCCCAACACCCTAGCATTTACTTCTTTTACAACCCCATCTATAAATATATTAAACAACCATGGTGACATTACACAACCCTGTCTAAGACCTACTTTTAGCGGGAAGTAATCTCCCTCTCTCCTACACACCCTAACCTGAGCCTCACTATCCTCATAAAAACTCTTTACAGCCTTCAGTAACTTACTACCTATTCCATACACTTGCATCATTTACCACATAGCTCCCTATCCACTCTATCATATGCCTTTTCTAAATCCATAAATGCAATAAAACTTTTCTACCTTTATCTAAATACTGTTCACATATATGCTTCACTGTAAACACTTGATCTACACATCCCCTACCCACTCTAAAGCCTCCTTGCTTATCTGCAATCCTACTCTCTGTCTTACCTCTAATTCTTTCAATAATAACCCTGCCATACACTTTACCTGGTATACTCAGTAAACTTATTCCCCTATAATTCTTACAATCTCTTTTATCCCCCTTCCCTTTATATAAAGGAACTATACATGCTCTCTGCCAATCCCTATGTACCTTCCCCTCTTTCATACATTTATTAAACAAAAATACCAACCACTCCAACACTATATCCCCCCCTACTTTTAACATTTCTGTCATGATCCCATCGGTTCCAGGTGCTTTACCCCCTTTCATTCTACGTAATGCCTCACGCACCTCCCCCACACTCACATCCTGCTCTTCTTCACTCCTAAACGATGTTGTACTTCCCTGGCCAGTACATGAAATTACCGCCTCCCTTTTTTCATCGACATTTAAAAGTTCCTCAAAATATTCCCGTCATCTACCCAATACCTCCAGCTCCCCATCTACTAACTGCCCTACTCTGTTTTTAACTGACAAATCCATTCGTTCCCTAGGCTTTCTTACCTTGTTTATCTCACTCCAAAAAAATTTCTTGTTTTCAGCAAAATTTCTTGACAGAGCCTCTCCCATTCTTTCATCCGCTCTTCTTTTGCACTCTCTCACCACTCTCTTCACCTTTCTTTTACTCTCCATATACTCTGCTCTTCTATTAACACTTCTGTTTTGTAAAACCTTCTCATAAGCTACCTTTTTCTCTTTTATCACACCCTTTACTTCTTCATTCCACCACTCACTCCTCTTTCCTCCTGCACCCACCCTCCTATAGCCACAAACTTCTGCCCCACATTCTAATACTGCATTTTTAAAACTATCCCAACTCTCTTCAACCCCCACTACTCCTACTTGCACTAGCCCACCTTTCTGCCAGTAGTTGCTTATATCTCACCCTAACTTCCTCCTCCCTTAGTTTATACACTTTTACTCTCTCTTACTTGCTGTTGCCATTTTCTTTTCCCATCGACCTTTACTCTAACTGTAGCTACAACTAAATAATGATCCGATATATCCGTTGCCCTCTATAAACATGTACATCCTGAAGCCTACCCATCAACCTTTTATCCACCAATACATATTCCAACAAACTACTTTCCTTACGTGCTATATCATACCTTGTATATTTATTTATCCTCTTTTTCATAAAATATGTATTACTTATTACCAAACCTCTTTCTACACATAGCTCAATTAATGGTTCCCCATTTACATTTACCCCTGGCACCCCAAATTTACCTACTACTCCCTCCACAACATTTTACCCACTTTAGCATTAAGATCCCCAACCACATTACTCTCTCACTTGGTTCAAAACCCCCCACACACTCACTCAACATTTCCCAAAATCTCTCTCCCTCTACATTTCGCTCTTCTCCAGGTGCATAAACACTTACTATAACCCACTTTTCACATCCAACCTTTATTTTACTCCACATAATCCTTGAATTTATACATTTATATTCCCTCTTTACCTGCCATAACTGATTATTCAACATTATTGCCACTCCTTCTTTAGTTCTAACTCTATTTGAAACCCCTGACCTAATCCATTTATATCTTCCCACTGAAACTCTCCTACCCCCTTCAGCTTTGTCTCACTTAAAGCCAGGACATCCAGCTTCTTTTCATTCATGACATCTACCATCATCTCTTTCTTATCATTCGCACAACATCCACGCACATTCATACATCCCACTTTGACGGTTTTCTTCTTTTTCTTTAGTAAGCAATACAGGAAAAAGTGGTTACTAGCCCATTGTTCCGGCATTTTAGTTGACTTTTACAACACGCATGGCTTACGGAGGAAAGATTCTTATTCCACTTTCCCATGGATATGAAAGGAAAAGCAATAAGAACAAGAACTATTAAGATAAAATCAAAGAAAACTCAGATGAGTGTGTATACATAAACGTGTACATGTTTGTGTAGCGTGACCTAAGTGTAAGTAGAAGTAGCAAGACATACCTGAAATCTTGCATGTTTATGAGACAGAAAAAAGACACCAGCAATCCTACCATCATGTAAAACAAATACAGGCTTTCGTTTTACACTCACTTACCAGGACGGTAGTACTCTCCTGGGTGGTTGCTGACTACCAACCTATTATATATATATATATATATATATATATATATATATATATATATATATATATATATATATATATATATATATATATATATATATATATATATATATATATATACTGCGACTAAGCCAAGGAATCGAACACATATATAAACATTTGTTAAAATTATTAAGGTGCTAACTCATGTGCTAAAGTGTTTTAGATTCTTTTTAGCTGTAAATTGACTACCATAGTTCATTTATTCTTTTTTGTAAACATATCTAACGTACTAATTCACGTGCCAAGAACTCCTTTTACATTGTTCTGTTCTTAAGTCTAATTACATTGTTCTATTCCTAAGTCTAATTATAGAATCACACTAAATCTTATGATTCCAAACATTGATCCTGATATCAACCTCTTATTAAATGACTTACACGAACCTAACAACAACTGTAATTATTACAAAGCAGAAAAGCAAAAACACTACTCAAAGCCATAACTATCTTTAACTACAATGTCAGATGTTTAAGCAAACATTTTGACGACCTCACTGCATTATTAAACTCACTGCAGGCCAGTATGTCCATCATTGCTCTCACTGAAACCTGGCTAAAGCCTGGTCCCTCATAACTTCCTTGTATGGTTACTCATAGGTCCCTCATAACTTCCTTGTATGGTTACTTATAAGTCCTACATAACTTCCTTGTATGGTTACTTATAGGTCCTTCATAACTTCCTTATATGGTTACTTATAGGTCCTTCATAACTTCCTTATGGTTACTCATAGGTCCCTCATAACTTCCTTGTATGGTTACTTATAAGTCCTACATAACTTCCTTGTATGGTTACTTATAGGTCCTTCATAACTTCCTTATATGGTTACTTATAGGTCCTTCATAACTTCCTTGTATGGTTACTCATAGGTCCTTCATAACTTCCTTGTATGGTTACTCATAGGTCCTTCATAACTTCCTTGTATGGTTACTTATAGGTCCCTCATAGCTTCCTTGTATGGTTACTCATAGGTCCCTCATAACTTCCTTGTATGGTTACTCACAGGTCCTTCACATTTTTCTTGCACTATCGAGTGGGTTTGTTTTATTTTTGTTCAGTTTAAGTCTACATTTCATAACTTTTCCACAAGCAGTGTAGCTGAAAAAAATATCTTGGATGACAATCATAGTGTTATCTTAGGTCCAATTCCTCTAGTCAAACTGTGGTCACTTTGATGTTGAATTCTAAGACAAACCTGACTTACAGGGAAAGGATTCTAAGCTGCTTCACCATAACAATGATTATAAACACAGAGGAAAGCACAGATATGTGAACACTGAGTGTGGATGCTAGGAGTATGTTACATGTTATTCAGCATATGTCACACTCCCTATAGGCTGCCTCCAACCAGCAAACCAGGTGCTAAGTATTTAATGATCAACAGGGCCACGTCATTATATCAATATCTCCTGTTCACTGGCCAATCACAAATAAGCCCACCAAAGATGTGAAGCAATGTGATTCATATGTGACATGTGAATTGACAGACTTGTCTGTGGCTGCTGGTCGTACACGGTGCATTCTCTGGTTCTTGCCTTTGCCTCTTTGTTCACCGTGTTGTACACTTGTTATTATATCACTGTACTTATTGAACATAGTGTAAATAATTGTAAATACCAGCTTGTTATTATTTGGTGAAGGAAACTACAAGTCATATACTGTTATTGAGTTCTGATTGCTCAACTTTGATTCCATTACGACCAGGTACGCAGGAAATACTGCTGGTTATTCAACATTAACCAGCCATAATTTCAGCTATCAACTATCCATGTTTTGTTGATTTGTGTTAATTGTTATACGAGATGTAGTGGTACAAGTAATTGTTTATGTTAATTAGAGGGAAGATTATTATGAAGAGTGTTGACAAGTAAATGAGTAAGGGTTATAAAACACTCAATGAATAGGAGGAAATCGAATTGTAAAGAAGGACGAGGAGAGAAACTACAAATCTCTGGATCAAGATCTCTCCACCGGGAGGAGACGCATACTTCAAGTGACTAAGCATAAGAACTGTAGCCAGATTGTGGGACGATACCAGTGTTCTCACTTCACCAGGTCCACACTACACTCACCAGGGCCACTACACTCAACCCGGTAACTAAT
>WNWK01029735.1:0-24116 GCA_009830355.1 Cherax destructor
AGATGTCAAAGGAAACACGCCAAGGTTTCCACTCGTACCGTGGATCGACCCCGGGCCCAATGTGAGCTAGTCCCTACCAACCGAGCTCGGGACACCACATCGTTGATACGAGACTCATGTGAAACATTACCATTATCATTTTACATGCAGATACGTCGCACATAAATATAGACAATGTGAGAAAAAGCATCCATTCCCTCAGCATGTGGGTTGACAGGGGACGTCCAAGACGCAGCTCTTTTTCTCCTTCAGTAAGCGTTCCTGTTCACCTCTATAACTCAGGAAAGATTCAATCACCTTCGCAGTTTTCTCCTGCTGTGTTGGTCAGGAACTGCGTCCATGACCTGGCTGACCTGGACACTTCACATACCTGTAATTGAATTTTAATCACTAAATCATCTAAACTCTTAGTTTAAAATACTTTGAAGATATGGAAATAAAGTATTCATTCAATGTAGTCAGTTTTTTTTTTGGCTATTAGCTAAAATAGGTAAACAATGACACCCGCTGAGGTCTTACAAAAGATTTTACTTAAGCAAAATAACCACATAAAAAAACAAAAATTTCCCAAAGGCTTTGGGGTTTTCTCACATTTTGAAATGTGAAAAAATCACGAAAAACTTAGGTAAGGTTTGTCATAAACAGGAAAAGTGTTTCCTGACGGGGTCTTAACCACATAAACCCACAGCTGGGCTTTTGGTCATCTGACTGACTTTCTACTGGTTCCCCTTTAAAATTATCGTTATTTTAAACCGTTTCTATTGAACTTTCACCTCGATGTGTTTGAATTTGATTATTTTTTTTACTGTGTTATTATGCATATTGTGATATAAATTGTTTACTGTGTTTTATTATATAATATATTTTTAAAAAAAATCACGCAGTCTGTCCTTATGTAAGTACAGCACAGTTTTTTTATTATTATTATTATTATTAAAAGTAGTAGTGGTATATTAAAAAAAAAGTGCGGGAAATCCATCTGGGTCATTCCCGTTGTTATATAATAATAATCTTTATACAAATAACACATCAATGACATATATAGAAAGCCCTGGCTGTCCCGCATTTTCCCAAAAAAAGGTTATTTTGTCCCCCAAAATGCTACCCCAAAAATGGGGGAACACCCAGGTACCTTCTTACTTTTAAGAACAGGAACAGCAGGTTTAAGGTGACTAACCCCCAGATCCTACTAAACCCAGGTGACAGGGGTGCAGGTGTCTTAAAAAAACATCCCCCAAAGTTTCCACCCGTACTGAGAATCTAACCACGAACCGGCGGGGGCTGGGGCGCTACCAACCCAGCTACGAGTCTGCCTGTGGATTAGCGTCACATTTAACGAAACTATCTATATCAACAACAGTTGCATTAACCCCAAATTTGAGTTTAATGTTGGGGTTAGTGGCTTTTATGCAAAGGTGTAAATCTTTTACCAGTAGTGTTAGGTAAAGGTTTTTCGGAAAAATGACAAGCCCGACCAGTAGTGTTAGGTAAGGTTTGTCCGGAAACATAACAACCCGACCAGTAGTGTTAGGTAAGGTTTTTCAGGAAACATAACAAGCCCGACCAGTAGTGTTAGGTAAGGTTTTTCAGGAAACTAACAAACCCGACCAGTAGTATTAGGGGGTTTTTCAGGAAACATAACAAGCCCGACCAGTAGTGTTAGGTAAGGGTTTTTCAGGAAAATAACAAGCCCACCAGTATTTAGGGAAAGGGTTTTTAGGAAACATAACAAGCCCGAAGTAGTGTTAGGTAAAGGGTTTTTCGGAAACATAACAAGCCCGAATAGTGTTAGGTAAGGTTTGTCAGGAAACATAAAAACCCCAAGTAGTGTTATAAAGGGTTTTTCAGGAAACATGAAAAACCCCAAAAATAGTGTTAGGGAGGTTTTTAGGAAACATAAAAACCCGACCAGTAGTGTTAGGTAAGGTTTGTCAGGAAACAGCAAGCCCGACCAGTAGTGTTAGGTGGTTTGTCGGGAAACTCAAAAACCCACCAGTATGAGGGAAAGGGTTTTTCGGGAAACGCAAGGCCGCCAGTGTGTTAGGTAAGGTTTGTCAGGAAAAAATAACAAGCCCGACCAGTAGTGTTAGGTAAAGGTTTGTCAGGCATAAAAGCCCCACCAGTACTTGAGGTTTGCTCAAAGGGAAATTCCCTTAAGGAAAAAGGGGGAGAAAATGCAAACTAGAAAGGCGCTCCCCATACAGGGGAAGGCACAGAAAAAGGAGCGGCTACAGGGGCCAATATCTCTGAAATACGTGGAGACACTAGTCAGAGAAATAGCAAACATCAATTAAAACTAAAAGGGAAACTTATAGGAATCAAGAGACACGGGGAAAAACTAAAACCTAAAAGAAATTGAAAGAAACCTAAGTATTTCTTTTTCCCATCAAAATCAAAGTCGAGAACAACAACCCGTATTGGGCCCCCACTTAAAACCCGGGTGGGTCTACGATACACAAGGAAAAGGTGAGTTACTTAAATCCCCGTATGACTCAGTCTTTGGGGCCACTAACCAGACTGAAAATCGAAAACCTAAATGATTTTTTATGAGAGTGCCACAGAACTTGACAGACGCATGCCTTTCTGACATCACCCACGACGCCAAATGACTTCGAAAGGCAATAAATGACATGCCCATGCACTCCGCTCCAGGCCCAGACTCATGGAACTCCGTGTTCATCAAGAACTGCAAGAAGCCCTATCACATACTTTTAACATACTATGGAGGGGGAGCATGGACACTGGGATCGCCCCGCAGCTACTAAAAACAACAGACATACCCCGCTCCACAAAGGGGCAGTAAAGCAATAGCAAAGAACTACAGACCAATTGCGCTAACGTCCCATATCATAAAAATCTTTGAAAGGGTTCTAAGAAGCAAGATCGCCACCCATCTTGATACCCATCAATTGCACAACCCAGGACAGCATGGGTTCAGGGCAGGCCGCTCCTGTCTGTCCCAACTACTGGACCACTACGACAAGGTCCGGGATGCTCTAGAAGATAAACAGAATGCAGATGTTATATACACAGATTTTGCAAAAGCCTTTGACAAGTGTGACCATGGTGTAATAGCACATAAAGGGTGATGGGGCTAACAGGAAAAGTTGGTAGATGGATCTATAATTTTAACAGTAGAACACAAAAGTAGTAGCCCACAGAGTAAAGTCTGAGGCAGCTACTGTGAAAAGCTCTGTTCCACAAGGCACAGTATTCCCCCATCCTTTCTCATCCTCATATCAGACATTGACAGGGATATAAGCCACAGTGCTGTGTCTTCCTTTGCAGATGACACCCGAATCTGTTGACAGTGTCCACTTTAGAATTTTGCAAGACTCAAGCAGACAAAAACCCAAATCTTTAAATGGCTGAGAAACAATATGAAGTTCAATGATGAGAAATTTCAATTCTCAGGTACGGAAAACGTAAAAAATTAAAATCTCATCGGAGTAAAAAACTAATTCCAACCACACAATAGAGCGAAAACTAATGGCAAGACCTGGGAGTGATCATGTAGAGGATCTCACCTTCCAAGGACCATAACAATGTAGCAATTGCATCTTCTCGAAAAATGACAGGATGGATAATGAGAACCTTCAAAACCAGGGATGCCAAGCCCATGTTGACACTTTAGAGATCGCTTGTTTATCTAGGCTGGAATATTGCTGACACTAACTGCACTTTCAAGGCGGGTTTAAATTGCTGACCTTGAAAATGTGCAGAGAACCTTCACCGCACGCATAAGTGCGAGCCCGACCAGTAGTGTTAGGTAAGGTTTGTCGGGAAACATGACAAGCCCGACCAGTAGTGTTAGGAAAGGTTTGTCAGGAAACATAAAGCCCGACCAGCATGTTTACAAGTATACACAAAATAACACCAATTTAAATACATGAAAAAGATTTTTTTAAAAAAGACAAAGAATACAGTAATTGCATTGATGTGAAATAAAGTACAGATTATATACTGTAGCATATTTTCCATCTTGTATGAACTGTCGTTGCTAGAGTGCGGGAAAACCCCCATTTTAACCACCTTTCTAATGGTAATTGGTCAGAAAATCGTCAAAAAAAAGAATAGTTGTATCTTTAATACAATTATAATGCACATTTTTTGGAACATTTGTTTTGTCAGAAAGACAAAACAAATGTTCCTTAAAAAATATCAAAACATTTAGGGTAAACTGATTCTGAAAAAACGTGCTACTTAATTCTAGTCCCGTCAGTGTTAGCAATTGTATATCAGTAGAGCATTAGCAGTAATAATGGGAAATTACCTACAATATGTCGGAAATGGACACATTGCAACTAACGGACATTTTTATAGATCAAAGTTTTGCTCTCTGGGAGCTAATGACCGTTACAAGCAATAAGGCCACTTTTTCATAATAATAATAATAATAATAATAAAATTTTTTTTCAGCCTGATACATGTTTGTACAAGGAAAAAATACTTGGGTGTACGTGCCAAAGCCCCCTTTATAAAAAGCATTTCGGTCAAACCCACAAATTTTTTTTTTTTTTTAAACATCGGGCCCATTCCCCCCAAGGCAGGGTGGCCCCAAAAGAAAAAATTTCATCATCATTCCTCCATCACTGTAATGCCAGAGGGTGCTTTTCACTACAGTTATAAAACTGCAACATTAACACCCCTCCTTCAGAGTGCAGACACTGTCTTCCCATCTCCAGGACTCAAGTCCGGCCTGCAGGTTTCCTGAATCCCTTCATAAATGTTACTTTGCTCACACTCCCAAAAGCACGTCAGGTATTAAAACCATTTGTCTCCATTCCTCCCATCAAATACGCTCACGCATGCTTGCTGGAAGTCCCAAACCCCCCGCACACAAAACCTCCTTTACCACCCTCCCCCCAACCTTTCCTAGGCCGACCCCCCACCCCGCCTTCCCTCTACTACAGATTTATACACTCTCAAAATTTCTGTTTCGTCCCCTCTTCTACATGTCCGAACCACCTCAACAACCCCCCTCAGCCCTCTGCATAATAGTTTTGGGAATCCCTCACCTCCTCTAATTTCCACCCCGCATTCTCTGCATTATATTCACACCACACATTGCCCTCAGACATGACATCTCCACTACCTCCAGCCTTCTCCTCGTTGCAACATTCACCACCCATGCTTCACACCCATATATGAGTGTTGGTATAACTATACTCTCATACATTCCCCTCTTTACTTCCACAGACAAATTTCTTTGTCTCCACAGACTCCGAAGTGCACCACTCACCCTTTTCCCCTCATCAGTTCTATGATTCACCTCATCCTTCATAGACCCATCTGCTGACACGTCCACTCCTAAATACTTGAATACATTCACCTCCTCCATACTCTCTCCTCCTATCTGATATCCAATCTTTCGTCACCTAATCTTTTTGTTATCCTTATCACCTTACTCTTTCCTATATTCACTTACAATTTTCTTTTTACATACCTTACAAATTCATCCACCAAAAGCACAGTGGCATCAGCAAAAAGCATCTGTGACAACTCCACTTTGTATTTGATTCTTTATTTTTAACCCCACACCTCTTGCCAAAACCTCGCATTCACTTCTCTTACAACCCCATCTATAAATATATTGAACAACCACGGTGACATTACACATCCTTGTCTAAGGCCTACTTTTAATGGGAAATAATCTCCCTCTCTCCTACACACTCTATCCTGAGCCTCACTATCCTCATAAAAACTCTTCACTGCTTTCAGTATCCTACCTCCTATTCCATGAATAGGAGGTTGAATTTTGCCACATTGCCCCCTATCCACCCTGTCATACGCCTTTTCCAAATCCATAAATACCTATATGTTTCACTGTAAACACTTGGACTACACACCCTTACCTTTCTGCACTCTCTTTTGTCCCCTTTGCCTTTATACAAAGGAACAATACACGTCTCTGCCAGTCCCTAGGTACCTTACCCTCTTCCATACATTTATTAAATAATAGCACCAACCACTCCAAAACTATATCTCCACCTGCTTTTAACATTTCTATCTTTATCCCATCAATCCCAGCTGCCTTACCCCCTTTCATTCTACCCACTGCCTCACGAACTTCCCCCACACTCGCAACTGGCTCTTCCTCACTTCTACAAGATGTTATTCCTCCTTGCCCTATACACGAAATCACAGCTTCCCTGTCTTCATCAACATTAAACATCTCAAAATATTCCCTCCATCTTCCTGATACTGTAATGAAGCAAATCAGCCCCTCAAGCATTATTTATGTAAGGTGTGATAAATATTAGTTGTGAAAATTTCATGACTGTCCTCACTTATATTTCTTGTCTATATCCTTATCTATTTACCATGTGCATAGTTCTGTAACTCAGGGGAAAGAAATAAATGCTGTTAATTAACTCAAGAAATGTATTTGAACTGTGATTATCTGCGCATTCTGTTGCTCTGTTATTGTATGTTCCAATGTTTTCTCTAAAATTTTTTGTTAATCTGTAATATAGTGTATAACATTAATTTTCTTTGTGTCTGATTATTTTTCTAGTATTAGTATTCATTGCAATAATTATTGTGAGTAGAAATAAGGTTTATAGAGGCAAGTGACCTTCTTGAGTAGAAATTTGTAAAGAGTTTGTGTACATGAGAGGGAGTTCTATTCAAAACAAGGGAGGGAACACATGGAAGAGTTCCCATGACCACTCTCACACCTTTGTCAGCTTAAGAAGCCTTTTCAACTTCCCATATTGATTATACTGCTGCTAACAAGTGAGTGCATAATCTGTGTTGAGAGAGATAAGTAGAGAAGATCAAATATTGTTATAATGCAGTCTTTTTGTGTTATAGCCATTGGAGGAACAAGCCTCCAGCCGGCATATCTTGTATCACTCTAAGAAAAGGCCTATTAATTGTGTATACCTTGTAACTTGCCTTATTATGATAGTTAAATGATACCTGTATATTGTATGATTATAGTAAATTGTAAGAATAATTATAATTTAAGGTGTAATGACTAGTATTTTTGACCATGTGACCTACCCTAATACTTCTTATTTCTAACCTATAACTTTCCTAACCTATCTTTTATGCTAATACTCTTTACTAAATATCTACTACTTATGTTTAACTATGTTGATTCTCTGTAAGTTGCCTGTCACATGTAACTGAACTTAAACTAGCTTATATATGTTTTTACTATTTTTGTACCACTATTTTATTTTCCTCTGTCTTATTCATACTAGCCTATGTTTCATGTTTATTCTGTGTATAACATATATGTTCATTCTTTTTTTTGTGTATTATAATTGTGTTAAGTTATACTGTTTGTTTACTGTATTTCAGCTGTCTTATTTTTATGTATAATCTTGAATTGTTTTTGATATGCCATTTTTTTATTGTTTTCATAATTTGTTAATTATATTCCATTCTTATATTTTTTTTCAAGATCTTGTTTTGTTTGTAGAAGTTCTTGTTTGTGTATTTTGTGACTAAACCTGAAAATGATTTTTAGGTCTTAGCAGCAACCAGGCACCCCCCAAAGAGATGCCTCAAGAGTAGGAGCAGACTTGGGGTTAGCAACCAGGCACCCCCCAAAGATATGCCTCCAAAGTAGGAGGGATCCACCAGAGATACTGAGGAGAGGAGAGTGCTAGAAACACCTTGAACACTATAGTCCTGGAGGATCAGACCAGGCTTGTAATCTGGGATTTGGAAGATCTCAGGAGCATCCTGAGGCAGGAATGTATCAAGGAAATGTAAATCTCAGTATGGAAAAGCTATGTGGGGAGGGAGTGTTAACATTAGTAAGCAAGGCTTACTCTAAGAATTAAGTATTTGCTATTACAATTGTTTTTTTTGTGCCAACACTTTCTGATACCCCTGTAATGTTTTTATTAAATTGTAAGTGGTTATGTCTGGGTATGTTTTACTTCCACCTTTGAGCCATGTATACAAGGTCCATGTGTCAGAGACTAAATTAAATAAACTATTGATGTTATCACTTTTCTGTGGAGAGTCAAGCCCCTGATAAGGTGCCTACTGCTCGTGTTTTCAGGCCATGCTACCCTAAGAGCCAGTACTTATCAGGACCCCCTACCTTGTTTTAACTATCCTGTGTTATTTCTCACTGGGTTTTCCCCTGCTCTAACCCAAGCTCCTTGTTTTTCTCCCTTCTCCTATGACTATCATTTCTTTTATCCCTTCCACTATTAAAAGAGCAGGTGGTGGCAGCATACTCCCAAGAGAATAGACCGCTACCGTCTATTCTCCCATATTCTAGTAATGTTCCCTTTTATTTGATCTCTATATTCCCATATTTTTTTTGTATCCACTCCAAGTCTCTACCTGAGGGAATAGACAATATGGCATCGTCTGGTGTTCTGTCGACCCCAGGGTGGGGCTGGGGTATATGCCGCATTTCAATACCTCTAACTATCCATTTAATAACTCTCCTCTCCTAGTTTTAACTGTCAAATCCATTTGTTCCCTAGGCTTCCTCAACTTATTAATCTCACTTCAAAACTTTTTCTTATTTTCAACAAAATTTGTTGATAACATCTAAGCCACTCTCTCATTTGCTCTCTTTTTACATTGCTTCATCACTCTCTTAACCTCTTTTTCTCTCCATATACTCTTCCCTCCTTGCATCATATGCTAACTTTTTCTCCCTTACTACTCTCTTTACATCATCATTCCACCAATCGCTCTTCTTCCCTCCCTCACCCACTTTCATGTAACCACAAACTTCTGCTGAACACTCTAACACTACATTCTTAAACCTATCCCATACATCTTCGACCCCATTGCCTACACTCTCACTAGCCCATCTATCCTCCAATAGTTGTTTATATCTTACCCTAACTGCCTCCTCTTTTAGTTTATAAATCTTCACCTCTCTCTTACTTGCTGCTTCTATTTTCCTTGTATCCCATCTACATTTTACTCCCACTGTAGCTACAACTAAAAAGTGATCTGATATATCTGTGGCCCCTCTATAAACATGTACATCCTGAAGTCTACTCAACAGTCTTTTATCTACCAATACGTAGTCCAACAAACTACTGTCCTTACGCCCTACATCATATCTTGTATACTTATTTATCCTCTTTTTCTTAAAATATGTATTACCTATAACTAAACCCCTTTTATATAAGTTCAGTCAAAGGGCTCCCATTATCATTTACACCTGGCACCCCAAACTTACCTACCACACCTCTCTACATGTTTCTCCTACTTTAGCATTTAGGTCATCTACCACAATTACTCTCTAACTTGGTTCTAAGGTTCCTATACATTCGCTTAACATCTCCCAGAATCTCTCTCTCTCCTCTACACTCCTTTCTTCTCAAGGTGCATATACGTTTTTTATGACCCACTTTTCGCATCCAACCCTTATTTTAATCAACATAATCCTTGAATTTACACATATATATTCCCTCTTCTCCTTCCATAACTGATCCTTCAACATTATTGCTACCCCTTCCTTAGCTCTAACTCTCTCAGATACTCCTGACTTAATCCCATTTATTTCTCCTCACTGAAACTCGCCTACCCCCTTCATCTTTGTTTCACTTAGGGCCAGGACATCCAACTTCTTTTCATTCATCAGCAATCATCTCTTTCTTATCATCCTCACTACATCCACGCACATTCAAGCATCCCAATTTTATAAAGTTTTTCTTCTTCTCTTTTTTAGTAAATGTATACAGGAGAAGGGGTTACTAGCCCATTGCTCCCGGCATTTTAGTCGCCTCATACGACACGAATGGTTTACGGAGGAAAGATTTTTTTCCACTTCTCCATGGACAAGTATAAACATAATATTATGAATATTTATTAGTACCCAAAATTCCCACTGTCAGGTTCGTAGGTAAACATTTTTACATATGAACTAGACGACTAAGTCTGGAAATAGCTTTTGATAGGATATATCAGCTTTGTTTCCCAGAATACTGGCAGTTTTATTATTACAGAAGCCTTAGCTTACAGAAGCCTTAGCTTACAGAAGCCTTAGCTTACAGAAGCCTTAGCTTACAGAAGCCTTATCCAAATTATTTAATAAAAAACAGGAGGCCGTGCAATGGTTCATTAATTCCTAATTGTTATAATTATAATCATAATTTTTGAAGGGGTGGGATATACCTGGTAAGCCAGCATAAGGCCTCTGTCAGATGACCAAAAACGTCTGCTGTGGGTCTTGATATGACTAAGACCCACATCAGAAAACACTTATCATATTTCCTGACAAACCTTACTTAACCTAACCAGGACTCCGCAGTTACCCGGTAGTTGGAGATTTGAGAGCACTTCAATGGGCCTACTGGCCTATGCCAGCGCCATCCATTTAAACCCAGCAACACAACTGTACTGGTATCACCTCTTTGCACCTCACCCCTGCCACTATATAAACCTCACCCCTGCCACTATGTAAACCTCACCTCTGCCACTATATAAACCTCACCCCTGCCACTATATAAACCTCACCCCTGCCACTATATAAACCTCACCCCTGCCACTATGTAAACCTCACCCCTGCCACTATATACACCTCACCCTGCTACTATATAAACCTCACCCGTGCCACTATGTAAACCTAACCCTGCCACTATATAAACCTCACCCCTGCCTATATAAACCTCACCCCTGCCACTATATAAACCTCACCCCTGCCACTATGTAAACCTCACCCCTGCCACTATATAAACCTCACCCCTGCCACTATATAAACCTCACCCTTGCCACTATGTAAACCTCACCCCTGCCACTATATAAACCTCACTCATGCCACTATATAAACCTCACCCCTTCCACTATATAAACCTCACCCCTGTCACTATATAAACCTCACCCCTGCCACTATATAAACCTCACCCCTGCCACTATATAAACCTCACCCCTGCCACTATCTAAACTTCACCCCTGTTACTATATAAACCTCACCCCTGCCACTATATAAACCTCACCTCTGCCACTATATAAACCTCACCCCTGCCACTATATTAACCTCACCCCTGCCACTGTATTAGCCTTACCCCTGCCACTGTATTAGTCATGCCCCTGCCACTATATTAAACTCACCCCTGCTAATATATAAACCTCACCCCTGCCACTATATTAACCTCACCCCTGCTACTATATAAACCCTTCCTGTGGTTACCTCTGTAAGACTGAAGAACTCATTCCTGGTAAATTATTTCCTCATTATAATGTCTTAATATACAACACATGTGCCTTAATTCATATTTGCCGACATTATATACCATTTTCTAACCTAATTTTTACTTAGTTATATGATTCAACGCCCAGCCCTGGTTGTGTGCGGGTGCTCGTCGTGACCTCTGGTGGCCGCATCGTGAAATTTTATTTTCACTGTCATGGCGGAGGGCTACAGGAGGAGGGTTAATACTGTTGGAATTGAGATTCTACAGGGAGCAGTGTACCCGTCCAACGCGGATATTGTTCTACCTGCGATTCTGCGTGATGTGCTGGGAGTGGACCATTCCGAATTGTACGGGATATCCCTTAACGGAGCGAGGAGGCTGTTTGTGAAGTTTGCGTGTTCGGCGGCGTATCATAGGATCGTGGATACGTTTCAGGACAAGAGGCTGGTGGTGTTATCAGGCCTTGAGGTATGTGTCCATGATGTCTCAGCCACCTACAAGTGGGTGAAGCTGAAGAATGTGCCTTTTGAGGCAGGAGAATGTGACATTACTGAAGTAATGCAGAAATATGGCATTGTTCATGCAGTAACTGTTGGCAGGTGGGCGAATGGGCCCTATGCTGGGATGTTGGAGGGGATGTATTCCGTCAAGATGATGTTACGTCAGGATATCCCTTCTTATATAATAATGACTGGTTTTCGCACGCAGGTGTATGTTACATATGTTGGGCAGGTTCGAACCTGTCAGTTATGCGGACAGCAGGGACACCTGGTGGCAGACTGTAATCGAAGGAAGACGGAAGTGAGGCGAGGTGTGGACGAGGATGTGAGACCCAAGGAGGCTTCAACAATTCTGACAGAAGACCGACGTGTGGACGACGGGCAGGAGGGCATGGTGCGTCAGTCGTGGAGCGAGGAGGTGGAGCAGGTGGAAGGGCAGATGGGAGGCGAGGGTATTGTGTCGTCTGTGGCATCAGAGGAACATAGTACGGCGTCTGTTGCTGATCATCAGGGGATGCATGGGGAGGAGGCAGAGATTTTGAAGGACCTACGAGAGTTCATACAGGGAGATAATTTGTCGATGGAAGAAGTTTCTGTTTTGGGGCGAGGTGATTTCAAGAATGATCAAAATGAGGCTGTTGTTGAGAATGATATGCGTAGGGAAGTGAATAACGTTCAGGTATCTGTGGTAGTAGCAGAGGTTCATAGGGAAGAGGAAATGGAGTTAGTTGAGGAGTCCAGGAAAAGGCCGGGGGAGGAGTCTGAGGATGACTTGTTGACAGCTGCACAAAGGCCTGGGAAAAAAGTGTGGGCAGATGTGGTGCAGGGAAAAGGAGGTAGGTCAAAGGGTACTGGGGGTGCTAGGGAAGTAAAGGAGGATGGGAGGGGTAGGAGGGGGAAGGATGGGGAAGGACATATGATAATGGAAAAGAGAGTACTGAAGCCAAAGGGCAAACCCCAGTCTTACGTTTCAGGTGTGTAACATTTAATGTGAATGGCCTCAGGAATGAGGTGAAACGTAAATGGGTGGAGGTAGCTTTGCGGAGGTGGAAAGTTGATGTTTTCTTTTGTCAAGAGCATAATTATAGGAAGGGTAATGAGCTAGCAATAAAGGGGTATAGGATTTTTGCGTGTGATGCACGGGCATTTATAAGGGGGGTGTTGGTAGGATGTGGGCGGTAGAATAGTTAGAGTAAACTGGGATTGGGGTGGAGTACAGGTGAGTTTCCTGGGAGTATATATGCCAGCTATTAGCAATAGGAGACTAAAGGATGATTTTGTAAACAATGAGTTGGCGTATGCTGTCCGAGGTTTGCCTCAAGTGTCTATAATTGCTGAAGATTGGAATTGTGTGATTCGGATTAGAGACGTCGAGCCACGGGGTGGGGGGTGTGTGTTGGGGTCGTTGATGGGTGTGTTGGGGGCAGTGGGAGAGGTAGACGTGTTGGGGGAACGTGGAGAAATGGTGGAATATACCTTTGTGAGGAAGGATTATGCAGCACGACTGGACAGAATATATGTGACAAGGGCGGTGGATGTTCAGAGGGTGGAATGTGTCGATGTGGGTTTTTCGGATCATAATGGAGTGTTGTTTGAAGGGGGTGGGACGGGGCAGTGAGTGTGTATAAGAGTTATTGGAAATTGAATACGAGATTATTGAAGAGGGAAGGGGGGCTGAGATGTTCGAAGAGTGGTGGGGAGGGTGTGGAAGGAGGGGTGGGGGTGTCAAATGGGATTGTCAGATGGTGGATGGAGAGGTAAAAGAGGAAATTAGGAAGATTTATGGGTGGGTCGGTAGGGAAGATAGCAGGAGTAGGTTTGGGTATCAGAAATATTAGGAGGGGTTGTTACATGATTGTCAGGCGGGGATTGGGGGAGGAGAACGGCAGAGGTAGTGGAATTGAGGGGTATGTTACGGGATTTACAAGAGGAAGGGTTTCATGCTTTAAGGGTTAGGAGTGGTATGGAGGAGGTTTTATGGGGAAATAAGGCTTCAAAGGTGGTTTTAAGGACTTTTGAGAAACGTAGGAGGGGATGTTAATTTCGTCTTTGAAAGTGGAGGGGGTGGATGGGTATCAGGAGGGAGGGTTTAAGAACGACGGAGGGCATGGGGGTAGCGGAAGGTTGGTTTCGTGTTCAATACAGGAAGGGAAGGTTAATCAGGTGGATAGAGAAGGGTTATTGCAGGCATAGGGAGATTCTTGAGTGTGGAGGAGGGAAGAGAGTGCGGGGCAGAGATTTTGGAGGAGGAGGTTTGGGAAGCCATGCAGGGTTTGAGGTTGGGGAAGTCATCTGGAATCGATGGGTTGCCGGGAGATTTGTACGTAACTCATTGTGAGGTTTTAAAAGGGTTCTCGTGAGGTTGTTTAATGGGTTGAGGAGGATGGTTTCATGGGGAATCAATGAGGACTGGGGTAGTAGTATTAGTGGCGAAGGGAGATTCTCCTGAGGGCTTAAGTGATTATAGGGGTCTGGCTTTGTTGACGGCGGATTACAAAATTTTTGCAAAGATTTTGGCAAATAGGATCAAGAGGGGTTTAGGTGGAGTTTGGCATGAGGGTCAATTTGGGGTGCCTGGAAGGAGTATTCGTACAGGGCATCGGAGAATTAAGCAGTTTATTGAGGAAAGTGAGGAGGGATGGGGGGTGTTAGGATTGGATTGGCAGAGAGCATATGACAGGGTTGATCGAGAAATGTTATTAGCAATATTGGAGAGGCAGGGGTTTGGGGAAGGGGTGGTAAGGTGGGTCGAAACATTGTATGCAGGTGCGTTATTACGAGTGCAGATTAATGGGAAGGTGGGAAGGGCAGTGGAAATGCAGAGGGGTCTGCGACAGGGTTGTCCTCTGTCGCAGATCCTTTTCGCACTTTTGCAGGATCCTTTTTACAGATTGGCAGAGGCGGGGTTGAGGGGTGGGTCTGAGGAGAGGGAGGAGGTGGGTGGTATGGTTGGTTATGTTGATGACACCACGGTGTTGGTTAGGAAGGAGTGCCAATTGAGTAAGTTGAATGATTTGATAGAACGTTTTGGGAGGGGAACAGGGATGAGGGTTAATAGGGGGAAGTCTAATTTATTGGAGGTAGGAAGTTGGTCTGGGGGAACGTTGGGGTCACGGAGGGGTTGGAATTGTGTTGAAATGATTAAGATAGGCGGTATAGTTTTTAGTGCAGATGCGGTAGTGGCGCGGGAGGTGAATTCAAGGATGGTGGTGGATGCAGCAATTGGAAGGATGAGGGGCTGGGGAGTGGGAGAGGTGACATTACTGCAACGAGTTATTGTTATAAATGTGTTGGTGTATAGCAAATTATGGTTTAGGGCGGTGGTTTATCCTCTTTTGGAGGTGGATGTGCAACGTTTGTTGAGTAATGTTTTAAGGTTCGTATGGAGGCATGGGAGACACTAGCTAAGTAGGGAGGTAGTGGAAACCAAGACGAGGTGGGGAGGGATAGGGTTGATACCGTTGAGGTGTAGATTACGAAGTGTGTTTGTGAGGCATGAATTTCTGATGCGAGGAGGGGAAGGGGGAAGAAGAGTGGGGTTAGTAATGAAGGAGGTGCGCAGGTGGTGGGGGAGGAAGGATATTTTGGTATGTGAGGCAATTTTACGAGGGTTAATGGTGATGAAAGAGCCGGGGACGAGTAGGGTTAGTAGGTTGGATAGGTTGGGCTTGGAGGGGAGGGAGGTGCAGGGGAGAGGGGTTTATCCCCTGTATGATTGGCAAGGAATATGGAGGTGGTTTCGAAAGCTAAAGTTACATCCTAGGGTGCGAGAGGTAGGATATAGGTTTTTGCAGGGGTTTTTGGCTTTTAGAGCTCCTTTATATGTCATGAGGTTGGTAGCCGATGGAGTTTGCGGTAGGTGTGGAGAGCTGGAAACGGCATATCATGTCGTTTATTTTTGTGATGGTTTGCAGGAGGTGAGAGAATGGTTTGGGGGGGTGTTACGACAGGTGGGGAAAGGGAGGTTTCGGTTCTGAGGGCGCTGAGTTTGGATCTGGGGCAGTTTTCGGACAGCATACGCAGGGGGTTGTCTTATTTGGTATTGGATTATGTTTATATTTCATGGAGTTGTAGGGAAGAGGAGGGGAGGGCACGTATTGGGGCATTGGGAGCGGCTTTTTATAGGACTAAGTGTAGGAATAGGGAATTATATGGTAGGGCGTGGGATGGGGCTTTCTCGCAGCCTTATCGAGAGATGACAGTGCATAGGTTAAGGGGCGTGGGGAGGGAGAGGTTAGTGGGGAAGGAGGGGGATGGGTTAGGGGTGGTGAACGGGGATGGGTAAAGTAGTGGGGAATGTGTAGATGATAGGTAAGGGGGGGGGTAGGTGGGTTCTTAGGTGGAAGGCCGTTAGGTGGGGAGGGTGTAGATCAGTGGGTAAGAGGCTGGGGTAGTTTGTGCTTCAGTACATCTCTGAGTATGAGAACCTTCTATGCCGAAGGTTGGTTCCGATTTTGGAAAAGATGCATACATGGATTGTATAATTATTGATGTTCATCTATTTTGGGCCTTCTGTGTAAGGTCATTATTGGAGTAAGTTATTTTTGTTATGTTTGTGTTTTCTGTGTTTTGTGTTGAAATGCAGAGATCATTATATAAGAAATATGTAACATTTTGTGTGTGTGTGTGTGTGTGTGCGTGCGTGTGTGTGTGTGGTTCATGTTATGTTTTCTTGTTGTTAAATTAGACACATATGCAACACTTGGGTATCTTTATTGAGGAAACGTTTCGCCACACAGTGGCTTCATCAGTCCAATACAAAGTAGAAAGGTGTAAGGAGAGGAGGAGTTTGAGGTTATCAGTCCCTCGGCCTGGAGTCGATGTGTTCAGTCCATCAATCTTGTTAGAAGTGTAGCACAAGGCCGTAGAGGTGGCTTATATGCTGTAATCAGGTGAGATGCAGCAGGAGGAGGCAGGTCATAGTGGTATCAACCACTAGTCGAAGTAAGTCCTTGTCCAAAGGTTTGGACAAATGTTGAAGAATCCCTTTGTATCAAGATCCCAAGAAGTTGCAGTGTCAGACAGGATGTAGATGAATGGTTCAGAGAACCGACAAGTTGTTAACACTGTGTGGCGAAACGTTTCCTCAATAAAGATACCCAAGTGTTGCATATGTGTCTAATTTAACAACTTGTCGGTTCTCTGAACCATTCATCTACATTATGTTTTCTTGTTTGCGGATTGTGTCCAAGGGGGGGGAGGTATGCATGTGGGGTATATGGGTAGTTCTTTATAAGGAGTGTACACCTCTTTCTTGTCTATATTTGTTATATCATATTATTGTGTATAGATCAGAAGTATACTAAAGGTGGCCTTAAGTATATGGGGCTTGGTGGTTGTAAGAATTTTTGGGGAAATAGGAAGGATATGTAGTTGTCAGGTATATATTGTGTTTAATGTATCCCATGGTTGGGAAGGTATATATGTTTTTTATATACGATTGTGTCATATGTAATTTGTATTCATTCCTTGTGTGGTCATTGTTTCGTGGTTTTATGTTTTGTCTTATGGCATAACCATGCGTGAACGCTTTTGAAGGGGGTGCTGTACAAGGATGAGATTGTAGTTGTTTCTGGTGTGCCTTGAAGCGTTCATGTAGAACTTATTGATTGGTTGGTATATATTAGTCTGTTATAGCGAAAAGGAAGGAACCATGGAGTGTGATGTAATATTATATTTGGTACTAAGCATTTGGTGTGGGGAAGTTGCTTGTAGTTGTTTTGGTATTGGGAAATTCTTATGTAAAAGGTAATAACTATGTCATGATGTTTGTATACGCAGATTTCTATAAAATATAAAAAAAAAAAAAAGTTATACGAAATGGAAATGAAAGCAATGAATAAGTCTAGCCAGCAGTATATATCTGCTACAGCACCATGAAATTCAAAAACTTATTATATATATATATATATATATATATATATATATATATATATATATATATATATATATATATATATATATATATATATATATATATATGTATATATATATATATATATATATATATATATATATATATATATATATATATATATATATATATATATATATATATATATATATATATATATATATATATGTGTGTGTGTGTGTGTGTGTGTGTGTGTAAGGGAAAATAAGATATTGTTTACTTAGCGAGGCTCTCTGTCCGTAAAATACATAGAAGTTGTCACTTGGGTTGGCATAACCCTCATCCAGAGCGAAGCCAACGTTCATCTTCTTGAAGACGTCACTTTCAACCAATTTTTTCATACCGTTTAGTCCACCAATCTCTTCATCTGAAAAAGAAATTGAGTGAATATGACGACCTCCTGAAATCCTTACTCGAAAATACACTAAAGTTGCAAAACTTTAACATCACCAGAAGGATCAAATAACACTTACTTAAAGATCATTAGTAGAATTAAGTAAGATCAGTATTAGGATCAAGTAACAGTGTAAGATCAAGTAGCACTTACAGTAAGATCGTCAGAAGAATCAAGTAATACTGTAAGTTCAAGTAACACTCACAGTAAGGTCACCAGTAAGATCAAATAACACTTACTGTAAGATTATTAGAAGGATCAAGTAACACTTACTGTAAGATTATTAGTAGGATCAAGTAGCACTAAGATTATTAGTAGGATCAAATAACACTAAGATCATTAGTAGGATCAAGCAACACTTACTGAAAGATCACTAATACTAATAATATCTTAATTTACTACAAGTACATGTACATGGTATACAGACCTAGCTGACATCAACGACATACTACTATATATAAAGCCGCTTGTTATGCTGAGTATTTCCCGCAAATTAGGTCAGTGTCCCAGGATGCGACCCACATCAGTCGACTAACACCCAGGTACCCATTTCACTGATGGGTTCTCTAACCATTGTAAAGAAACACGCACAATGTTTCTACTCACGCTGAGAATCGAACCCAGACCCTCGCTGTGTGAAGCGAGAACTTTTGTCACCAGGCCACGGGCCTTCATGGCCTGGTAAGATCACCAGTACGATCAAGTAACACTTACAGTAAGATCATCAGTAGAATCAAGTAACACTTACAGTAAGATTACCAGTAGGATCAAGTAACACTTACAGTAAGATCACCAGTAGGATCAAGTAAAACTTACTGAAAGATCACCAGTAGGATCAAGTAACACTTAAAGTAAGATCACCAGTAGGATCAAGTAACACTTACAGTAAGATCAACAGTAGGATCAAGTAACACTTACAGTAAGATCACCAGTAGGATCAAGTAACACTTACAGTAAGTTCACCAGTAGGATCAAGTAACACTTACAGTAAGATCACCAGTAGGATCACGTAACACTTACATTAAGATCACCAGTAGGATCAAGTAACAATTACATTAAGATCAGTAGGATCAAGTAACACTTACAGTAAGATCACCAGTAGGGTCAAGTAACACTTACACTAAGATCACCAGTAGATCACGTAACACTTACAGTAAGATCACCAGTAGGATCAAGTAACACTTACAGTAAGATCACCAGTATAATCACGTTACAGAGTCAGATCACCAGTAGGATCATGTAACACTTACATTAAGATCATCAGTAGGATCAAGTAACACTTACATTAAGATCACCAGTAGGATCACGTAAAACTTACATTAAGATCACCAGTAGGATCACGTAACACTTACATTAATATCACCAGTAGGATCACGTAACAATTACATTAAGATCACCAGTAGGATCACGTAACACTTACAGTAAGATCACCAGTAGGATCAAGTACAACTTACAGTAAGATCAACATTAGGATCAAGTAACACTTACAGTAAGATAATCAGTAGGATCAAGTAACACTTACAGTAAGATTACCAGTAGGATCAAGTAACACTTACAGCAAGATCACCTGTAGGATCAAGTAAAACTTACAGAAAGATCACCAGTAGGATCAAGTAACACTTAAAGTAAGATCACCAGTAGGATCAAGTAACACTTACAGTAAGATCACCAGTAGGATCAAGTAACACTTACAGTAAGTTCACCAGTAGGATCAAGTAACACTTACAGTAAGATCACCAGTAGGATCACGTAACACTTACATTAAGATCACCAGTAGGATCAAGTAACAATTACATTAAGATCAGTAGGATCAAGTAACACTTACAGTAAGATCACCAGTAGGATCACGTAACACTTGCAGTAAGATCACCAGTAGGATCAAGTAACACTTACATTAAGATCACCAGTAGGATCAAGTAACACTTACAATATGCTCACCAGTAGGATCAAGTAACACTTACAATATGCTCACCAGTAGGATCAAGTATATATATAAAATATATATATATATATATATATATATATATATATATATATATATATATATATATATATATATATATATATTAACACATCGGCCGATTCCCACCAAGACAGGGTGGCCCGAAAAAGAAAAACTTTCATCATTCACTCCATCACTGTCTTGCCAGAGGGGTGCTTTACACTACAGTTATAAAACTGCAACATTAACACTCCTCCTTCAGAGTGCAGGCACTGTACTTCCCATCTCCAGGACTCAAGTCCGGCCTGCCGGTTTCCCTGAATCTCTTCATAAATGTTACTTTGCTCACACTCCAACAGCACGTCAAGTATTAAAAACCATTTGTCTCCATTCACTCCTATCAAATACGCACACGCATGCTTGCTGGAAATCCAAGCCCCTCGCACACAACACCTCTTTTACCCCCTCCCTCCAACCTTTCCTAGGCCGACCCCTACCCTGCCTTCCCTCCACTACAGATTTACACACTCTCGAGGTCATTCTGTTTCGTTCCATTCTCTCTACATGTCCGAACCACCTCAACAACCCCTCCTCAGCCCTCTGGATAATAGTTTTGGTAATCCCGCACCTCCTCCTAATTTCCAAACTCCGAATTCTCTGCATTATATTCACACCACACATTGACCTCAGACATGACATCTCCACTGCCTCCAGCCTTCTCCTCGTTGCAACATTCATCACCCATGCTTCACACCCATATAAGAGTGTTGGTATAACTATACTCTCATACATTCCCCTCTTTACTTCCATGGACAAAGTTCTTTGTCTCCACAGACTCCGAAGTGCACCACTCACTCTTTTCCCCTCATCAATTCTATGATTCACCTCATCCTTCATAGACCCATCTGCTGACATGTCCACTCCCAAATATCTGAATACATTCACCTCCTCCATACTCTCTCCCTCCAATCTGATATCCAATCTTTCGTCACCTAATCTTTTTGTTATCCTCATCACCTTACTCTTTCCTATATTCACTTTCAATTTTCTTCTTTTACATACCCTACCAAATTCATCCACCAACCTCTGCAACTTCTCTTCAGAATCTCTCAAAAGCACAATAATATATATATATATATATATATATATATATATATATATATATATATATATATATATATATATATATATATATACATAATATATATATATATATATATATATATATATATATATATATATATATATATATATATATAAGCTGAAGGGGTAGGCGAGTTTCAGTGGGGAGAAATAAATGGGATTAAGTCAGGAGTATCTGAGAGAGTTAGAGCTAAGGAAGGGTAGCAATAATGTTGAAGGATCAGTTATGGAAGGAAAAGAGGGAATATAAATGTGTAAATTCAAGGATTATGTGGATTAAAATAAGGGTCGGATGCGAAAAGTGGGTCATAATAAGCGTGTATGCACCTGGAGAAGAGAGGAGTGTAGAGGAGAGAGAGAGATTTTGGAGATGTTAAGCGAATGTATAGGAACTTTTGAACCAAATGAGAGAGTAATTGTGGTAGGGGACCTAAATGCTAAAGTGGGAGAAACATGCAGAGAGGGTGTAGTAGGTAAGTTTGGGGTGCCAGGTGTAAATGATAATGGGAGCCCTTTGATTGAACTTTGTATAGAAAGGGGTTTAGTTATAGGTAATACATATTTTAAGAAAAAGAGGATAAATAAGTATACAAGATATGATGTAGGGCGTAATGACAGTAGTTTGTTGGACTATGTATTGGTAGATAAAAGACTGTTGAGTAGACTTCAGGATGTGCATGTTTATAGAGGGGCTACAGATATATCAGATCACTTTTTAGTTATAGCTACAGTGGGAGTAAAAGGTAGATGGGATACAAGGAAAATAGAATCAGTAAGTAAAGAGAGGTGAAGGTTTATAAACTAAAGAGGAGGCAGTTAGGGTAAGATATAAACAACTATTGGAGGATAGATGGGCTAGTGAGTAGTGAGGCAATGGGGTCGAAAATGTATGGGGTAGATTTAAAAATGTAGTGTTAGAGTGTTCAGCAGAAGTTTGTGGTTACAGGCGAGTGGGTGCAGGAGGGAAGAGGAGCGATTGGTGGAATGATGATGTAAAGAGAGTAGTAAGGGAGAAAAGTTAGCATATGAGAGGTTTTTACAAAGTAGAAGTGATGCAAGGAGGGAAGAGTATATGGAGAGAAAAGAGAGGTTAAAAGAGTGGTGAAGCAATGTAAAAGAGAGCAGATGAGAGAGTGGGTGAGATGTTATCAGCAAATTTTGTTGAAAATAAGAAAAAGTTTTGGAATGAGATTAATAAGTTGAGGAAGCCTAGAGAACAAATGGATTTGACAGTTAAAAATAGGAGAGGAGAGTTATTAAATGGAGAGTTAGAGGTATCAGGAAGATGGAGAGAATATTTTGAGGATTTGTTAAATGTTGATGAAGACAGGAAGCTGTGATTTCGTGTAGGGCAAGGAGGAATAACATCTTGTAAGTGTGGAAGAGCCAGTTGTGGGTGTAGGGAAGTTCGTGAGGCAGTGGGTAGAATGAAAGGGGTAAGGCAGCTGGGATTGATGGGATAAAGATAGAAATGTTAAAAGCAGGTGGGGATATAATTTTGGAGTGGTTGGTGCTATTATTTAATAAATGTATGGAAGAGGGTAAGGTACCTAGGGATTGGAGAGAGCGTGTATTGTTCCTTTGTATAAAGGCAAAGGGGACAAAAGAGGTGCAAAAATTATGGGGAATAAGTCTGTTGAGTGTCCTGGTAAAGTGTATGGTAAGTTATTATTGAAAGAATTAAGAGTAAAACAGAAAGCAGGATAGCAGATGAACAAGGGGGCTTTAGGAAAGGTAGGGGTGTGTAGACCAAGTGTTTACAGTGAAACATATAGGTGAACAGTATTTGGATAAGGGTAAAGATGTTTTTGTGGCATTTATGGATTTGGAAAAGGCGTATGATAGGGTAGATAGGGGGCAATGTGGCAGATGTTGCAGGTGTATGGAATAGGAGGAAGGTTACTGAAAGCAGTGAAGAGTTTTATGAGGATAGTGAGGCTCAGGTTAGAGTTGTAGGAGGGAAGGGACTATTTCCCGTAAAAGTGGGCCTTAGACAAGGATGTGTGATGTCACCGTGGATTGTTCAATATATTTATAGATGGGGTTGTAAGAGAAGTGAATGCGAGGGTCTTGGCAAGAGGTGTTGGGCTAAAGATAAAGAAGCAAATACAAAGTGGGAGTTGTCACAGTTGCTTTTTGCTGATGACACTGTGCTTTGGGAGATTCTGAAGAGAAGCTGCAGAGGTTGGTGGATGAATTTGGTAGGGTGTGTAAAGAAGAAAATTGAAAGTGAATATAGGAAAGAGTAAGGTGATGAGGATAACAAAAAGAATAGGTGACGAAAGATTGGATATCAGATTGGAGGGAGAGAGTATGGAGGAGGTGAATGTATTCAGATATTTGGGAGTGGACATGTCGGCGGATGGGTCTATGAAGGATGAGGTGAATCATAGAATTGATGAGGGGAAAAGGGTGAGTGGAGCACTTCGGAGTCTGTGGAGACAAAGAACCTGGTCTATGGAAGTAAAAGGGGAATGTGAGAGTATAGTTATACCAAGCTCTTATATGGGTGTGAAGCATGGGTGATGAATGTTGCAACGAGGAGAAGGCTGGAGGCAGTGGAGATGTCATGTCTGAGGTCAATGTGTGGTGTGAATATAATGCAGAGAATTCGGAGTTTGGAAATTAGGAGGAGGGTGGGATTACCAAAGCGATTGTCAGAGAGCTGAGGAGGGGTTGTTGAGGTGGTTTGGACATGTAGAGAGAATGGAGACGAGACAGAGTGACTTCGAGAGTGTATAAATCTGTAGTGGAGGGAAGGCGGGGTAGGGGTCGGCCTAGGAAAGGTTGGAGGGAGGGGGTAAAGGAAGTTTTGTGTGCGAGGGCTTGGACTTCCAGCAAGCATGTGTGAGCGTATTTGATAGGAGTGAATGGAGGCATATGGTTTTAATATGACGTGCTGTTGGAGTGTGAGCAAAGTAACATTTATGAAGGGATTCAGGAAACCGGCAGGCCGGACTTGAGTTCTGGAGATGGGAAGTACAGTGCCGGCACTCTGAAGGAGGGTGTTAATGTTGCAGTTTTATAACTGTAGTGTAAAGCACCCTTCTGGCAAGACAGTGATGGAGTGAATGATGATGAAAGTTTTCTTTTT
>WNWK01029736.1:0-24115 GCA_009830355.1 Cherax destructor
CGATCTACGAGTCGGTCATAAACTTCTGCCGTCAGTAGCTTCACAAATACTATATTCATCCCATTCAGGGCAACGCCATACAAATCTCCTATGTCAAGACCATACACATCTCGTAATATCGTCGGTAACACAGTCCCAGCCGTTGCAGGGTGTAGAACGCCAGTCACAAGGTCAACACAGACAGTATTCAAACGTCTCCTCCCTGCTGTCGCCATGTTGTTTTGGAAAACCAAAGTGCTGTAAAGCGTCGCCAGGGGTCAGGTCAGAGCACCGCACACCCTCGCACCACCAGAGCTGGGCTGCGACAGTGTATGAGATTAACATATTCTTGCTAGCTAAATGGATTATCAGATTAAAGACTGTCGACTACACGATAGTCATTAAGGCACTATGTCGCTTGTATCCCAGCTGGTCAAGATCACTTACATCACTAAAACACAGATACACATCTCTCGATGTTAATAAACAGGTGTCTACAGACCGAGAGATGAACACATCTCTGTGTTTACACTGGGAGAAACACATCTTTCAATGAATGTAATCTTAATTATTAATGTACAACAATGTCCTGGTGAGCGTCCCAGTGTCCTCGCGGCCGGCGCACACACTCAACAGAAGCAAACCATACCACAGGTGGGGTTCGAACCCGCGGTCAGAGAGTCTCAAAACTCCAGACCGTCGCGTAAGCCACTGGGCCAGCTAGCTTCAATAAGATTCATCCAACTAGGTATATACCTACTTTTGAGACTCTCTGACCGCGGGTTCGAACCCACCCGTTATGGTTTGTTTGCAATCGTGTCATTACGATTTCGTGAGTCCACAGAAGCAGTTTTGAAATGTTCTGCTTTGGAGCACCGAACATGTTCCCGAATATTGAGTCGAAACCTGCGGCTCTTTTTAACACTCTCCGCCCAAGTGATCACGCTGATTGAGGCTTCACGCAGATAGGCTTCATAAATCAATATCTAAATGAGTTGTATGCCTGAAGAGTTTGTGCTTTATTAGCCATTAATATACTCGACCTTCGAGTAATTTAATGACTTCCATTACAGACCAAAGCTTTAATTTCAGTTTAGTTGTTATTTCTGCCTCAGATAATTTTTCAGTTTATTAAACTTTATGAGGCTAAAAATAATAGTCACTATAAATTGTTTTGGTTATGTGTGTGTACTCACCTATTTGTGGTTGCAGGGGTCGATTCATAGCTCCTGACCCCGCCTCTTCACTGATCGCTACTAGGTCCGCTCTCTTCCTGCTCCAAGAGCTTCATCATACCTCGTCTTAAAACTATGTATGGTTCTTGCCTCCACTACGTCACTTGCCAGAAAATTCCACTTCCTGACAACTCTATGATTAAAGAAATACTTCATAACATCCCTTTTACTCATCTGAGTCTTCAATTCCCAATTGTGATCCGTTGTTTCTGTGTCCCATCTCTGGAACATCCTGTCTTTGTCCACCTTGTCAATTCCTCGCAGTATTTTGTATGTCGTTATCATGTCTCCCCTAACCCTCCTGTCCTCCAGTGTCATCAGGCCGATTTCTCTTAACCTTTCTTCGTAGAACATTCCCCTAAGCTCTGGAACTAGCATTGTTGCAAACCTTTGCACTTTCTCTAATTTCTTGACGTGCTTGACCAGGTGTGGGTTCCAATCTGGTGCTGCATACTCCAGTATGGGTCTGACGTGCACAGTGTACAGAGTCTTGAACGATTTCTTACTGACGTATCGGAACGCTATTCTCAGGTTTGCCAGGCGCTCATATGCTGTAGCTGTTATTTGGTTGATGTGCTTTCAGGAGATGTGATCGGTATTATAGTCACCCCAAGATCCTTTCCCTTAAGTGAGGTTTGCAGTCTTTGGCCACCTAGACTATACTCTGTCTGCGGTATTCTTTACCCTTCCCCGATCTTCATGACTTTACATTTGGCGGGGTTAAATTCGAGTAGCCAGTTGTTGGACCAGGCTTGCAGCCTGTCCAGGTCTCTTTGTAGTCTTGCCTGATCCTCATCCGATTTAATTCTCCTCATTAGCTTATCATCTGCAAAATGGGACACTTCTGAGTCAGTCCCTTAAGTGATGTCATTCTCATATACCAAAAATAGCACTGGTCCTAGGACTGACTCCTGTGGAACCTCGCTCGTCACACGCACCCACTCGTTGTTGCCTCCCTGTCAGGTATTCTCTGATCCATTGCAGTGCCCTTCCTGTTATGCATGCCTGAACTTCTAACTTATGCACTAATCTCTTGTGAGGAACTGTCTTGAAGGCCTTCTTGCAGTCCAAGGAAATGCAGTCTACCTACCTCTCTCTCTCCCGTGTCTTACTACAGTTACCTTGTCATAAAACTCCAGTAGGTTTGTGACACAGGATTTTCCTTCATTGGATTCGTTCTGGTTGTCGTTTATAAGCTTATTCCGTTCTAGGTGCTCCACCACTCTTCTCCTGATAATCTTCTCCATGACTTTGCATACTATACACGTCAGTGACACTTGTCTATAGTTTAGTGCCTCGTGCCTGTCTCCTTTTTTTAAAAATGGGGACTACATTTGCCGTCTTCCATACATCAGATAGTTACCCAGTTGCACTGGATGTGTTGATACACACAACCTCCTCGGTTGTGTGTATCTCATCCAGCACTTGTTGGTATATACCCTGTTGGCGTATCCTCCTGTTCTGACATCCCAGAGTCCTTTAATAATAATAATAATATCTTTATTTACTACAAGTACATGTACAAGGTATACAGTTCTAGCTGACATCAGTGACATACTACTATATAGAAAGTCCCTTGTTGTGCTGAGCATTTCGGGCAGATTAGGTCAGTGTCCTAGGATGCGACTAACACCCAGGTACCCATTTTACTGATGAGGAACATAGACAACAGGTGTAAAGAAACACGCCCAATGTTTCTGCCCTGGCTGGGAATCGAACCCAGGCCCTCGCCGTGTGAAGCGAGAACTTTAGCCACCAGACCACCAGAGCTCCACTGTAGATACTTAAATCTCGCGTTGAGCTCCTCACATACTTCTTATTCGTTTCTTGCGAGCTCCCCTCCTTTCTTTTTCAGCCTAATTATTTGTCCTTGACTGTTGTCTTCCTCATGATGTGGCTGTGTGTGTGTGTGTGTGTGTGTGTGTGTATGTGTGTGTGTACTCACCTAATTGCGATTGCATGGGTCGATTCACAGCTCCTGGCCCCGCCTCTTCCCTGATCACTAAAAGGTCCACTCAATCCCTGCTCCATAAGCTTTATCGTATCTCTCCTTAAAACTATGTATGGATTCTTTTTCCACTAAAATACTCTCTAGGTTATTTCACTTCCTGACAACGCTATGACTGAAGAAATACTTCCTAACATCCCTGTGACTCAACTGAGTTGTCAACTTTCAGTTGTTACTGTGTGTGTGTGTTGTCTGTGTGTACTCGCCTAGTTGTGGTTGCAGGGGTCAAATCATAGCTCCTGGCCCCGCCTCTTCACTGACCTCTACTAGGTCCTCTCTCTCCCTGCTCCATGAGCTTTATCATACCTCGTGTTAAAGCTGTATATGGTTTGAGACGAGGTATAATAAAGCTCATGTGTGTGTGTGTGTGTGAGTGTGTACTCACCTAATTGTACTCACCTACTGGGTCCATTCTCTCCCTGCTCCATGACCTTTATCATACCTCGTCTTAAAGCTATGTATGGTTCTTGCCTCCACTACATCACTTGCTAGACTATTCCACTTCCTGACTACTCTATGGCTGAATAAATACTTCCTAACATCCCTTTGACTCATAGGAGTCTTCAACTTCCAATTGTGACCCCTTGTTTCTGTGTCCCCTCTCTGGAACATTCTGTCTCTATCCACCTTGTCTATTCCCAGCAGTATTTTGTATGTCGTTATCATGTCTCCCCTAACCCTCCTGTCATCCAGTGTTGTCAGGCCGATTTCCCTTAACCTGTCTTCGTAGGACATTCCCCTTAGCTCTGGAACTAGCCTTGTCGCAAACCTTTGCACTTTCTCTAATTTCTAGACATGCTTGACCAGGTACGGGTTCCAAACTGGCGCTGCATACTCCAGTAAAGGCCTGACGTACACGGTGTACAGTGTCTCGAACGATTGCTTACTGAGGTATCGGAACGCTATTCTCAGGTTTGCCAGGCGCCCATATGCTGCAGCAGTTATCTGGTTGATGTGTGCTTCCGGAGACGTGCTTGGTGTTATACTCACCCCAAGATCTTTCTACTTGAGTGAGGTTTGCAGTCTTTGGCCACCTAGCCTATACTCTGTCTGCGGTCTTCTTTGCCCGTCCCCGATCTTCATGACTTTGCATTTGGTGGGGTTAAATTCGAGGAGCCAGTTGCTGGACCACGTGTCCAGCCTGTCCAGGTCTCTTTGAAGTCCTGCCCGATCCTCATCTGATTTAATTCTCGTCATTAATTTCACATCATCTGCGAACAGAGACACTTCTGAGTCTATCCCGTCCGTCATGTCATTCACATATACCAAGAATAGCACTGGTCATAGGACTGACCCCTGTGGGACCCCGCTCATCACAGGCTCCCACTGTGATACCTCATCACGTACCATGACCCGTTCTTGCCTCCCTGTCAGGTATTCTCTGATCCAATGCAGTGCCCTTCCTGTTATACATGCCTGATCCTCTAAATTCTGCACTAATCTCTTATGAGGAACTGTGTCGAAGGCCTTCCTGCAGTCAAAGAAAATGCAATCAACCCACCCCTCCCTCTCGTGTCTTACTTCTGTTACTTTCTCATATAACTCCAGAAGGTTTGTGACAGGATTTGCCTTCCATGAATCCGTGCTGGTTGCTGTGTATAAGCTTGTGCCGTTCCAGGTGCTCCACCATTCTCCTCCTGATTATCTTCTCCATTACTTTGCACACTATACACGTAAGTGACACTGGTCTATAGTTTAGTGCCTCGGTTCTGTTTCCTTTCTTAAAATTGGGAACCATATTTGCCTTCTTCCATACCTCAGGTAGCTGCCCAGTTTCAAGGGATATTTTGAATATTTTAGTTAGTGGCACACACAGCACCTCTGCTCCCTCTCTAAGGACCCACGGGGAGATGTTGTCCGGTCCCATCGCCTTTGAGGTATCAAGTTCACTGAGCAACTTCAGCAATTCCTCCTCTGTTGTGTGTATGTCATCCAACACTTGGTATATTCCTTGTTGGTGTCCCACTCTGTACTGTCTTCCCAGAGTCCTTCCTGTCTCCACTGTAAATACTTCCTTAAATCTCGTGTTGAGCTCCTCACATACCTCTTGATCGTTTCTTGTGAGTTCCCCACCTTCTTTCCTCAGCCTGATCACCTGGTCTTTGACTGTTGTCTTCCTCCTAATGTGGCTATACAGCAGTTTCTGGTCCAACTTGACTTTCGATGCTATGTCATTTTCGTACTGTCGCTGGGCCTCCCTCCTTATCTGTGCATACTCGTTTCTGGCTCTATGACTAATCTCCTTATTTTCCTGGGCCCTTTGCCTTCTGTACTTTTTCCATTCTCTAGCACACTTAGTCTTTGCCTCCCTGCACCTTTGGGTAAACCAAGGGCTCGTTCTGGACTTCCCTGTATTTCTGTTGTCCTTGGGAACAAACCTTTTCTCTGCTTCCTTGCATTTTGTTGTTATGTATTCCATGACTTTCCTTCCATGTCTCTGTCCCACTGAACCTCCTGCTGGAAGTTCCTCATACCCGTTTAGTCCCCTCTCTTATAGTTTGGCTTTTCCATTTCAACTCCTGTTGCCCTCTCCACCTGTAACTTTATGTACTCAAAGCAGAGAACCACATGGTCACTGGCTCCCAGGGGCCTCTCATATGTGATGTCCTCAATGTCTGAGCAGCTCAGGGTGAACACGAGGTCCAGCCTTGCTGGTTCGTCCTCTCCTTTCTCTCTGGTAGTGGCCCTGACATGTTGGTGCATAAGGTTTTCCAGTACCACATCCATCATCTTGGCTCTCTATGTTTCTGGCGCCCCCATGTGGCTCCAGGTTTTCCCAATCAATCTCCCTGTGGTTGAAGTCGCCCATAACCAGTAATTTTGCTCTGCTCGAGTGAGCTCGTCTTGCCACCTCAGCCAGTGTGTCCACCATTGATCTTTGTTGTTGTTGTTGTTGTTGTGTGTGTGTGAGTGTGTGTGTGTGTGTGTGTGTGTGTGTGTGTGTGTGTGTGTGTGTGTGTGTGTGTGTGAGTGCGAGTGTGTGTGTGTGTTTGCACTCAACTTCATCTAACAAAATATATATTTTTTCCATTTATTACCATAATATGAAATAATAATTACTGGTCAGACTGGATGGCCAAACAGAAGATTGAGGAAGCAATAAAATTCCCTAAACCAAACTTTATTAGTCATCGTGAAAAATACGACGTTTATGTCGATTTACGAAGTAAATTAACAGTGATATTAGCTGGGTGTAATTAGTGGCACAGTGCCTTTAATAATGATGCGAACGTTATCAAGCCAGTGTTGTTTTACAACAATTATATATTTGTTCAGCGACTAAAATTATACTGAAAAAATAGTTGCTAACTTTGTTTTTATTCATGTCTGAATAGTTTTTTGCTCGGTTTCAGTGAAAACACATGTGCTTGGTTTTACTTTTAACTGATTTGTGTTTTCATATTATTATTTGTAATACTACTCAAACTTTTCATTGTTTATGAGCAGCTAATTTCTTAATATTGAAAAGGAACATTACTTGTCGGCACCCATCTCAGTTGACCTGAGAAACCTGGGTCACTTCCCAGGTCTCTCAGTTGACCTGAGAAACCTGGGTCACTTCCCAGGTCTCTCAGGTGACCTGAGAAACCTGGGTCACTTCCCAGGTCTCTCAGGTGACCTGATAAACCTGGGTCACTTCCCAGGTCTCTCAGTTGACCTGAGAAACCTGGTCACTTCCCAGGTCTCTCAGTTGACCTGAGAAACCTGGTCACTTCCCAGGTCTCCAGTTGACCTGAGAACCTGTCACTTCCCAGGTCTCTCAGGTGACCTGAGAAACCTGGGTCACTTCCCAGGTCTCTCAGTTGACCTGAGAAACCTGGGTCACTTCCCAGGTCTCTCAGTTGACCTGAGAAACCTGGTCACTTCCCAGGTCTCTCAGTTGACCTGAGAAACCTGGGTCACTTCCCAGGTCTCTCAGGTGACCTGAGAAACCTGGGTCACTTCCAAGGTCTCTCAGTTGACCTGAGAAACCTGGGTCACTTCCCAGGTCTCTCAGTTGACCTGAGAAACCTGGTCACTTCCCAGGTCTCTCAGTTGACCTGAGAAACATGGTCATTCAGGTCCTCAGTTGACCTGAGAAACATGGGTCACTTCCCAGGTCTCTCAGTTGACCTGAGAAACCTGGGTCACTTCTCAGGTCTCTCAGGTGACCTGAGAAACCTGGGTCACTTCCCAGGTCTCTCAGGTGACCTGAGAAACCTGGGTCACTTCCCAGGTCTCTTAGTTGACTTGAGAAACCTGGGTAACTTCCCAGGTCTCTCAGTTGACATGAGAAACCTGGGTCACTTCATAGGTCTCTCAGTTGACATGAGAAACCTGGGTCACTTCCCAGGTCTTTCAGTTGACCTGAGAGACCTGGGTCACTTCCGACTCTTGAGGTCTTATAACAATTAAATGTAAGGATACATGAACGCTAAATATTGTGGCAAATAAAAATAAGACCATTTTAGTTTCATATTTTTAATTAACTCTTATCTTGACTTCGTCTCTGCTGAAGCACTGATGGTGTGGGGAAAAATTAGCTTTTGTGCCATGATAGTTTATATTGAACATGGCGACGATCCCAGTCAATGATTCATCCTCTATAATAGACCTATGATAATTCTGCTACTTTAATTTATTCAAGGTACTGTCATTTAAAGCCACATGTGATGTTAAATTTCTGAAAATAGTATATGCAATTGTGATATTAGGAAAATAAGACAGAGAGTTTATCATTTGTTAATATTCTTGATTATCATTCCGAATGTTGAGATTTCATTGTTGTAATGACACAAACTGTTCAGGTTCTCACAGTAACTCTTCAACTTTTCAACTGTTCAACTGCTAAATATATTAAAGTGCAAATTAAGTGTATTGACACAATCTCTGTGTAATACCTATAATAATGCAGTTAATAATTATAAAGATGTTGGTCTTATAATGCAGTTTAGTATCTGATCCAGTAAGAATGTTGCGATTTGCATAATCTTATGAAATTCCAATATTCTGGTTTACCAGCATGACCTCAGTCAGGATTGCATCACAATATACACGAATTTGTTGAATATATTTAACACTGATCAACAAACAAAATGCTTCCGAGACCAGAGTAGCAATTTCCAACTAATTTTAGATCACTGATAATGAATATCATGGTTAAAATTGTTTGTTAGGTCTACTTTTCAATATAGATCTACGTGTGACAACAGGTTGCAACAGGCTTGCGGCAGTGTGTTTCTTACCAACACTCACAGTCTCACTGACCTTCATTATTGTTCCAGCAGTCATACAAGGTGGTTGTGCTGTCCAAGTTTATATTTTGAGGTGAAAGGTTGGTGATTTTCTTAGCCAAACACTTTTTAAACTTATAATAAATATTCACTAAGCAAGTTATTGATATGCATGTGAGGAATATTATATTAATTTTATTTTCCTAAATTATATAAATACTTCTGCTTAGCTGTCATGCTCTGTATTATAATGATAAATTAATTAATACATTTTTTGTTTATCTTCTAATTATTTGTTGTTTTCTTCTTTCAGATGCCTCGTACTTATGTTAATATGGCAGACAACTTCTTCTACATGTGTGGTGAGGTGACCTTTGTAGCACAGAAGCGCGGTATAACTGCTATGGTTAGAAAGGCGTATCACCTATATTATGGATGCAAGATTGGTGACCAGGATAAGAACTGGGATCCACACATATGCTGCAACAATTGTGCTGCTAACCTTCGCCAATGGTTGAACAGGAAGAGGAAAGGAATGCCTTTTGCTGTGCCAATGACATGGCGGGAGCCAACAGACCATACCAACAACTGTTATTTCTGCATGGTACCTCCAGTACGAAAGGGCTTGTCAAAGAAAAAAAAAAAGGGGTCCATTGAATATGCAAACATTCCATCAGCTAAAGGAAGAGCTCCAAGGCGTAGATGTTGGGTCTTCTAAGCTGTCACCTCTTAAGATAACTACAAAAATAGTCATTAATCTTAAAACAAAAGTCCCAACAGTGGTCCTTCTAACAAAGGATAACGACCCAATGGTCTTATGAAAAAGATGTAGGACCCCAATGGGATCAAGATCCTGGTAGTCTCACAGATTCGGATAAAGTCTCAAGTGGTTCCTGAAAGACCAGCCAGGTCTTAATATACCTATAGATAAATGGCCCCCCATAAACTGTGCTAAGTATAGCATATAATTAAGCTAATTAGAGGACGAAACTAAATTTCTACCAAGTGTCTCTGTTCTCAGCTATAAGAAAGCCTAATTTAATGTTTAAGCATTCAAATTCACTGTGTAAGTGAAATTATAATTAATTGACATATATATGGTCGGCTCTTTATAACCTTTGAATGCAAAGTCAGCAGAGTCACTGCTGACCATCGCCTCACTGAGCGATGTTCACCAAATACCTAAAAGCCAGACGTCTGACTCATCAGTACTCTCCTGCGTAGCCACAGCTCTGAGCCATAAAATAGCCATAGTACAGGGCCACTGATGGCCATTCAGCGCCACGTCGAGTGCCTCCTACTCAAGGTCACTGACCTCACTTAGTGCCAACATGTCGGTTAGTCAAGGTTCTTGGGTATTCGCTCTAGTGTATCAGAGATGATATAATATATGATATAACTAACAGCTGACTGACTTACTGTACTGACAGAGATTCACACTACTTAACTACTATAGATATATATTCGTAATTAAGGAATCTTAATTAGTATAACTTTAAGAGGAATATATAATCTTAAAAAGTCTTAATTATGGAGTCAGTACCAACATATTTCAAATCGCTTCAGATAAAGGAGGTACAGGTAAATAAGTCAATAATTGCCTTTGAGATAGTGGTTCATGAAGCAACAATAGATTACAACACAGACGTCAAAAGGTATATGAAACATTTACGCAATTTGAAGAAGAACTTTTGAGTGGACACCTGCAGTTGATGAAATTCAACAGGTTTTAGACTCGGAAGAGACAGTGTCAGATCTATGTTGTAAATTTAACAAAGTTATATCACAAAAAGATACATTTCTTGGCAACTGTAACCACACCATTACCAAGCTTTCTACAATTGGCATTTCCTGTCTTTCAAGGTGACGATTTTGAAGACTTCTACAGTAATTGTAAGTCATTGGTAGGAGACTAAATATTATGTTTTCCGGTCAGTTATCTGTATGAATGATAACATGTGTACCAACTAACATATATATATATATATATATATATATATATATATATATATATATATATATATATATATATATATATATATATATATATATATATATATATATATATATATATATATATATATATATATATATATATATATATATAAATATATACTGACTTAGTCTACCTGGCAAAAATAATTAGATAGAATTGCCTAGCAAAATCAGTGTTGTTGATAAAATTGTATCGACTTAGCCAGCCATATTTATTGAAATACTTTGATGTGAAGCATAATAAAGAATTATTATACACGTAATGTACTTTAAATGATTACAAATGAATTTTAAAAACAGTGAACTATCAGTTCATCAATAAAAAAAACGAATTAAAGTTAATTTTATGAATATGTCCAATGTTTTTGAAGCCATCACAGGTTCCCAGGGTGGCACATAAGCTAGTGACGCTGCAGCAGTGACACGCTAGTGACGCTGCAGCAGTGACACGCTAGTGTCGCTGCAGCAGTGACACGCTAGTGACGCTGCAGCAGTGACACGCTAGTGAGGCTGCAGCAGTGACACGCTAGTGAGGCTGCAGCAGTGACACGCTAGTGACGCTGCAGCAGTGACAAGCTAGTGACGCTGCAGCAGTGACAGCTAGTGAGGCTGCAGCAGTGACAGCTAGTGACGCTGCAGCAGTGACACGCTAGTGACGCTGCAGCAGTGACACGCTAGTGACGCTGCAGCAGTGACACGCTAGTGACGCTGCAGCAGTGACACGCTAGTGAGGCTGCAGCAGTGACACGCTAGTGACGCTGCAGCAGTGACACGCTAGTGACGCTGCAGCAGTGACAAGCTAGTGACGCTGCAGCAGTGACAAGCTAGTGACGCTGCAGCAGTGACACGCTAGTGACGCTGCAGCAGTGACAAGCTAGTGACGCTGCAGCAGTGACACGCTAGTGACGCTGCAGCAGTGACACGCTAGTGACGCTGCAGCAGTGACACGCTAGTGTCGCTGCAGCAGTGACACGCTAGTGACGCTGCAGCAGTGACATGCTAGTGACGCTGCAGCAGTGACACGCTAGTGACGCTGCAGCAGTGACACGCTAGTGACGCTGCAGCAGTGACACGCTAGTGACGCTGCAGCAGTGACACGCTAGTGACGCTGCAGCAGTGACACGCTAGTGACGCTGCAGCAGTGACACGCTAGTGACGCTGCAGCAGTGACACGCTAGTGACGCTGCAGCAGTGACAAGCTAGTGCCGCTGCAGCAGTGACACGCTAGTGACGCTGCAGCAGTGACAAGCTAGTGAGGCTGCAGCAGTGACACGCTAGTGACGCTGCAGCAGTGACAAGCTAGTGACGCTGCAGCAGTGACAAGCTAGTGCCGCTGCAGCAGTGACACGCTAGTGACGCTGCAACAGTGACAAGCTAGTGAGGCTGCAGCAGTGACACGCTAGTGACGCTGCAACAGTGACAAGCTAGTGAGGCTGCAGCAGTGACAAGCTAGTGACGCTGCATCAGTGACACGCTAGTGACGCTGCAGCAGTGACAAGCTAGTGACGCTCCAGCAGTGACGTGTTACGCAAAATTCTTTATTTTTGAAGGAAAATTCCTTTAAACTTTAATACTTATTTTTTAACCTCGAAATAACCAGTGTTATTCAGTAATAATCAGTGTTATTCAGTAATAATCAGTGTTATTCAGTAATAATCAGTGTTATTCAGTAATAATCAGTGTTATTAGGTAATAATCAGTGTTATTCAGTAATAAACAGTGTTATTCAGTAATAATAAGTGTTATTCAGTAATAATCAGTGTTATTCAGTAATAATCAGTGTTATTCAGTAATAATAAGTGTTATTCAGTAATAATCAGTGTTATTAAGTAATAATCATTGTTATTCAGTAATAATTAGTGTTATTCAGTAATAATCAGTGTTATTCAGTAATAATCAGTGTTATTCAGTAATAACCAGTGTTATTCAGTAATAATCAGTGTTATTCAGTAATAACCAGTGTTATTCAGTAATAATCAATGTTATTAGGTAATTATCAGTGTTATTCAGTAATAATCAGTGTTATTTAGTAATAATAAGTGTTATTCAGTAATAATCAGTGTTATTCAGTAATCTCAACAGACATCTTCTTTGATTCAAGCAGGATTTTTATTTAATAATATTCCGAAAACCAGTGACGATTTTATTTATGTCACAGCTCAGCTCAGTTTGTAACTATATCGCTAAAATTACCAGTCATATGTAGACTCAAGTCTACATATGACCCTGGATATCGATTAAAACCACGGACATACAAGGCATAGGTAGTCTAAAGTTTATGGATACGATCATTACTGGCTGGCTTTTCGGACATCCCCACTGACAAGAAGACAACAACCAGACTCATTATGTCGTGAAGAACACTAAGATAAAAATAATAATAATAATAATAATAATAATAATAATAATAATAATAATAATAATAATAATAATATCGTTATTTACTACAAGTACATGTACAAGGTGTACAGGCATAGCTGACATCAATGACATACTACTATATAGAAAGCCCCTTGTTATGCTGAGCATTTCCCGCAAATTAGGTCCTTGTCCCAGGATGCGACCCACACCAGTCCATTAACTCCAAGGTACCCATTTTTACCGATGGGTGAACATGAACACTACCGGTGTAAAGAAACACTCCCAATGTTTCTACCCTTGCTGGGAATCGAACGCAGACCCTCGCCGTGTGAATTCAGAGCTTTAGCCACCAGGCCACGGCGCACCGTGAAGATGTTTTACATTTTTGTTCCCTCGGAAAGTTCCCTAACTGTTCTCTTTGTCTTAATCAGTATAAGATGCCTCTCACACTGGACTTGGACTAGTTAGGGCCAGGGAAAGTTAGGGCAAGATATCGTCCACAAGAATCAGTCATAACAGCTACACAAGACAGGTGAGTCTGATTATTGATAAGAAGTTTATTTGGGTAAATTTTATGATTAATGTAATTATTATAATGTTCCCATAATTACATTTGTTTGTGGTCACATTACTGTAAGGTGCAATAACTAAAACGGTGTCAATATTTAAATTCCAGTGAAACTGATTAGCTTAAATCAAATTACAAATAATGATTGTTGAAATGATCCTTCAATTTTACACATTACTAGTGTTCTCAAATGAGCCAATATTATAGAATTATCCATATACATATGACGAACCCATGGCTCTTCCTATTTAAGTTAAATTATAAGTTAATGAGGATTAGTGTGAGTGGTGTTTGAATGATTACAGGGCTTGGCCAGGGCATCCTGAAGGATGTTATTAACGGTGTGCCGGTTGCAGGGCATCCTGAAGGATGTTATTAACGGTGTGCCGGTTGCAGGACATCCTGAAGGATGTTATTAACGGAGTGCCGGTTGCAGGACATCCTGAAGGATGTTATTAACGGTGTGCCGGTTGCAGGGCATCCTGCAGGATGTTATTAACGGTGAACCGGTTGCATGGCATCCTGAAGGATGTTATTAACGGTGAACCGGTTGCATAGCATCCTGAAGGATGTCATTAACGGTGTGCCGGTTGCAGGACATCCTGAAGGATGTTATTAACGGTGTGCCGGTTGCAGGGGATCCTGAAGGATGTTATTAACGGAGTGCCGGTTGCAGGGCATCCTGAAGGATGTTATTAACGGTGTGCCGGTTGCAGGGCATCCTGAAGGATGTTATTAACGGAGTGCCGGTTGCATGGCATCCTGAAGGATGTCATTAACGGTGTGCCGGTTGCATGGCATCCTGAAGGATGTCATTAACGGTGTACCGGTTGCACGTACGTCCCAGCAAGACCAACTAAGGGGAAGGTTATCACAATCAAAATAAGAACCAGTAGTCGTATATGCACTGAATCAGGAAAGAGCATTGAACTGGGATGTGTGGCCTGTTATAACCACAGTATTTTCTTAAGGACTAGCGAGAGTAGTTATTATACTTTTTTAATTGCTTAATTTAAGCCACGACAAAGCTAATGTATTGGAAAAAATATCTGAATGCCTACGGAACTTCCTAAGCGTATCACATATGTTAACCTGTCTAGTTATGCATTAAAAAGATATCTGGATGTATGGTCACAGACCGGGCCGCGGGGGCGTTGACCCCCGGAACTCTCTCCATTTAAAGTCCATGTAATAGTACAGTGGACAACGCACTGGCCTGCTTGTTGTAGGGTTGTCTTTCTGTGGGTTGGAATCCACCGTTCGTGACTTACTTCCCTTTGGCACACTTACCCCTCCATACCTTTCTCCCTATCACCCATTTACTCTTTTACTTCCCTCTCTCACTTTCCCCATTTTTCATCTTCTTCCTTTATTCCTCCTCTTCATTTTTCCTCCTCTTCCCTTCCTGCCATCTCTTCATGTTTCTGTTGAATCTTTCCTCAGGAAAGTCTTCTTGCTTCTCAATTTCTCTGACTTTTCGACAGCGTCTTCAGGGACATACTGACATCCTTGTGTCTTTAGGGACATACTGACATCCTTGTGTGGACGTTAATATCCGCCAGGCATTTCCGGTCTATGTCAATAGAACCCACATTGGTGTCTGAGGCCACTGTTGTTTGATGAGTCACTGCAGCTCGCCCGGACCATTTCAAGGAAGGTAAGACCTTGGTGCTACCAAGTAAAGGAATCGTGGTCTTGGGATTTTAATTAACGTCCCTTTACTTGGATCAAACCAGGTTACCTTGTATCTCCCAGCTCTCTAAGACTCCAATGGTTTTAGCGCTTTCCCGTTAAAATAATATTAATAATAATACTATTTCTACTATTACTGCTACTTTTACTACTACTACTACTACTACTACTACTACTACTACTACTAATAATAATAATAATAATAATAATAATAATAATTTTACCAGGTAAAGTGTGAGGTAGAGTTACAACTTAAGGAATTAAGGGTAAGACAGAGAGTTGGATCACTTATGAACAAAGAGGTTTTAGGAATGATAGGGGATGTGAGGAGCAAGTGTTTACATTGCAGAATATAAGTGAACAATATTTAGATATAGGTAAGGAAGTTTTCGGTGCATTTATGGATTGAGAAAAAAGCCTATGATTGGAATAAAGAACGAAAAGTCACAATACCGTGACTGGAACAATACACGAATAACCCGAACATAGGAGAGGGGAGCTTATCACGAAGTTTCGGTCCGACTTGGACCATTTACAAAATACACCAATATACGAGAGTATATACCAGAGATGGGACACAGCAACAAGGGGACACAGTTGGAAGCTGAAGACTCAGATGAATCACAGGGATGTTAGGAAGTATTTCTTCAGTCACAGAGTGGTCAGGAAGTGGTATAGTTTGGGAAGCGATGTAGTGGAGGCAGGATCTTTACATAGCTTTAAGAAGAGGTATGATAAAGCTCATGGCGCAGGGAGAGTGACCCAGTAGCGGCCAGTGAAGAGGCGGAGCCAGGAGCTATTACTCGACCCCTGCAACCACAACTAGATGAGTACACACATTCAGACACAAACTCACACACATAGGGAGTACACACATGTATATTCGAATGTATGTATGTAGGTATGTATGTTTCATTATAATTTAAAATCTTTAAATATTTAAATCTTCGTAATAAATCTTGCAAACTCGAGGCGTCACCTTCCAAACACTCTCCCGCATTTCATTACTTCTACAAGGCAGATGCACTAAGTTTGTTGTTATTCACGCCACTCTCGCTGATTGGTCAACCCAGAGGGAAAACCTCACTAATTGATTGGTCAACCCCGAGGGGAAACACACGATTTTGAATAAGAGCCAACACCAATTATTAATATTGACCGACGATCTGGATGGAATCCGAGCAGCTCCTTTCTTTCTTGAACTTTGCATTCTTAGCTGGAGGAGTTGATGATAGATTAGTGGTAGTGACGGTGATGATAATTTTTGTAGTGTTGATGGTGGTGGTTGTGGTTGCGGTGTTAGTAGTAGTGGTGGAGGTAATGGTTGTGTTGGTAGTGGCTAAATGTTGGCGGTAGTGGTAGTGTTGAAAGTAGTGATGAAGGTGATGTTAGTGGTATTGTTGGTAGTGGTGTTGGCAGAGATTGTAGGGTTTAGGCTGGTGATTGCGGTGATACTTTTAGTGGCCGTAGAGGTTGGAGGAGGTGGTGGTGATAGTGGTGAATGTTGAAGTTGTGGAGGGAAAGGTGGTAGTAGTTGTGAGTGTAGTGTTGGTTGTCATGGTAGTGGTTGTTGACATTGTCATGGTGGTTGTGGTGGTTGTATTGGTAACAGAGATGGTGAGGGTGTTCGTAGGGGTGTTAGGTTAAGTCCTGAAAGTCTAATTTCACTGTGCTGTCTTCTCACAGGCCAACGAGTTTTACTGTTTTATTTAATGATTCTTTACCCAGTGAAAAAATCCTCACAATCGTACATCAACTTCACGACTTTGCAGACCAGGGAAGCACCAGGGAAGCACCAGGGAAGCACCAGGGAAGCACCAGGGAAGCACCAGGGAAGCACCAGGGAAGCACCAGGGAAGCACCAGGGAAGCACCAGGGAAGCACCAGGGAAGCACCAGGGAAGCACCAGGGAAGCATCAGGGAAGCACCAGGGAAGCACCAGGGAAGCACCAGGAAGCATCAGGGAAGCACCGGGGAAGCACCAGGGAAGCACCAGGAAGCACCAGGGAAGCACCAGGGAAGCATCAGGGAAGCACCAGGGAAGCACCAGGAAAGCACCAGGAAGCACCAGGAAGCACCAGGGAAGCATCAGGAAGCACCAGGGAAGCACCAGGGAAGCACCAGGGAAGCACCAGGAAGCACCAGGGAAGCACCAGGGAAACACCAGGGAAGCACCAGGGTAGCACCAGGGAAGCACCAGGGAAGCATCAGGAAGCACCAGGGAAGCACCAGGGAAGCACCAGGGAAGCACCAGGGAAGCACCAGGAAGCACCAGGGAAGCACCAGGAAGCACCAGGGAAGCACCAGGGAAGCACCAGGAAGCCAAACAGGGAAGCAACAGGGAAGCACCAGGGAAGCACCAGGGAAGCACCAGGGAAGCACCAGGGAAGCATCAGGGAAGCACCAGGGAAGCACCAGGGAAGCACCAGGGAAGCATCAGGGAAGCACCAGAGAAGCACCAGGGAAGCACCAGGGAAGCACCAGGGAAACACCAGGGAAGCAACCACTAATGGAAGGACATGAACACGTCCCTTTGGTCACCTCAGGAAGCTTTGTTAGTTCAGAGAAGCTGGATTCATCATCTGCCTTAACTCTACATTATCTGCCTTAACTCTACATCATCTGCTTTAACTCTACATTATCTGCCTTAACTCTACATCATCTGCTTTAACTCTACATCATCTGCCTTAACTCTACATCATCTGCCTTAACTCTACACTGGTAAAGGTGCCCAGTGAAAAGTTTAATTTTTTGACTTCACTAAAATATCTGTGAGTTAGACAAGCCTGAAAATAAATTAATTGTTCCTTGTTTCAGAATGAAACACTCGTTTTTATTCATTTTTTTCTAACTTTCCAGGAAAGTATTGATTTCTTCTCTTAGTCCCACGATGCGATGCAAGAGGCTTTCTTTGATGACCAGGGAGTCTTACAATGATCAAGGAGCCTACTGAGTCTTACTCCAATATCTTCAAATCATAATGTTTTAATTCTTTAGTTCGTAGTACTGCCACTGATAAGATTAAAAATTAACCTCAGAGATAACATTGAGATCAGGGAGAATGTTTTCTCGTCATAGCATATCAGTGAAGAATCCACTGGGTTAAGAGGCGCGTAAGTTTCCCTGTCTCCTAATATCATGTTTATTTTTTCCCCTATAATCCAACTTATCCATAATTACTATCGGATTTGCTTTGTCTGCTTTCATAAGGTGAAGTCCAGGATCTTGACTTAATTCATGGCATTACTTAACAAATCTTTGAGGACAACTGTCCTCAAAGATTTACTCTCTGCTGCCTTTTGTTCGTTCCTAAGTGGTTATTGTGCAGGCCAGGTGTGCGTGCCAGGTGTGCAGGCCAGATGTGCAGGCTAGGTGTGCAGGCCAGGTGTGCAGGCCAGGTGAGCAGGCCAGATGTGCAGGCCAGGTGTGCAGGCCAGGTGTGCAGGCCAGGTGTGCAGACCAGTAGACTATACCTGTGTTTCTAACAATAGCAGAATATTTGAAGTTCTTCACAAAACTTCAAAGATCACAAAATGTAAACATAATGGTGTGTCCCATAAAACTACGTTCACATTCTAAGACTCGGTTACATTAAGTTAACTATAACAGTCATTAAATATCTGTGAATTTAAAATTATGAATAAATGCTCTAATTCGCACGAATTTTGTCGGGTCACCACGTATAGAAACCCCAGGACAGGACCCGTCCTGGCGACCTGCTTGTTATTGTAACTCTACCTAGTCTTGTACCTCTACCTATTCTTGTACCTATACCTATTCTTGTATCTCTACCTATTCTTGTACCTCTATCTAGTCTTGTACTTCTACCTATTCGTGTACCTTTACCTATTCTTGTTCCTTTGCCTCTACCTTCTTGAACCTCTACCTCTACCTTCTTGAATCTCTACCTCCACCTTCTTGAATTTCTACCTCTACCTTCTTGAACCTCTACCTTCTTGAACCTCTACCTTCTTGAACCTCTACCTTCTTGAACCTCTACCTTCTTGAAAATCTACCTTCTTGAACCTCTACCTTCTTGAACCTCTACCTTCTTGAACCTCAACCTTCTTGAACCTCTACTTTCTTGAACCTCTACCTTCTTGAACCTCTACCTTCTTGAACCTCTACCTTCTTGAACCTCTACCTTCTTGAACCTCTACCTTCTTGAACCTCTACCTTCATGAACCTCTACCTCTACCTTCTTGAACCTCTACCTCTACCTTCTTGAACCTCTACTTTCTTGAACCTCTACCTCTACCTTCTTGAACCTCTACCTTTTGAACCTCTACCTTCTTGAACCTCACCTTCTGAAACCCCTACCTTCTTGAACCTCTACCTCTACCTTCTTGAACCTCTACCTCTACCTTCTTGAACCTCTACCTCTACCTTCTTGAACCTCTACCTCTACTTTCTTGAACCTCTACCTTCTCGAACCTCTACCTATACCTTCTTGAACCTCTACCTCTACCTTCTTGAACCTCTACCTCTACCTTTTTGAACCTCCACCTCTACCTCTACCTTCTTGAACCTATACCTCTACCTTCTTGAACCTCTACCTCTACCTTCTTGAACCTCTGCCTCTACCTTCTTGAACCTCTACCTCTACCTTTTTGAACCTCTACCTTCTTGAACCTCTACCTCTACCTTCTTGAACCTCTACTTTCTTGAACCTCTACCTTCTTGAACCTCTACCTTCTTGAACCTCTACCTTTATCTTCTTGAACCTCTACCTCTACCTTCTTGAACCTCTACCTCTACCTTCTTGAACCTCTACCTCTACCTTCTTGAACCTCTACCTCTACCTTTTTAACCTCTACCTCTACCTTCATGAACTTCTACCTCTACATTCTTGAACCTCTACCTCTACATTCTTGAACATCTACCTCTACCTTCTTGAACCTCTACCTCTACTTTCTTGAACCTCTACCTCTACCTTCTTGAACCTCTTCCTCTACCTTCTTGAACCTCTACCTCTAATTTCTTGAACCTCTACCTCTACTTTCTTGAACCTCTACCTCTACCTTCTTGAACCTCTTCCTCTACCTTCTTGAACCTCTACCTCTACCTTCTTGAACCTCTACATCTACCTTCTTGAACCTCTACCTTCTTGAACCTCTACCTACTTGAACCTCTACCTCTACCTTCTTGAACCTCTACCTCTACCTTCTTGAACCTCTACCTCTACTTTCTTGAACCTCTACATCTACCTTCTTGAACCTCTACCTTATTGAACCTCTACCTTCTTGAACCTCTACCTTCTTGAACCTCTACCTTCTTGAACCTCTACCTCTACCTTCTTGAACCTCTACCTCTACCTTCTTGAACCTCTACCTCTACCTTCTTGAACCTCTACCTCTACTTTCTTGAACCTCTACCTTCTTGAACCTCTACCTATACCTTCTTGAACCTCTACCTCTACCTTCTTGAACCTCTACCTCTACCTTTTTGAACCTCCACCTCTACCTCTACCTTCTTGAACCTATACCTCTACCTTCTTGAACCTCTACCTCTACCTTCTTGAACCTCTGCCTCTACCTTCTTGAACCTCTACCTCTACCTTTTTGAACCTCTACCTTCTTGAACCTCTACCTCTACCTTCTTGAACCTCTACTTTCTTGAACCTCTACCTTCTTGAACCTCTACCTTCTTGAACCTCTACCTTTATCTTCTTGAACCTCTACCTCTACCTTCTTGAACCTCTACCTCTACCTTCTTGAACCTCTACCTCTACCTTCTTGAACCTCTACCTCTACCTTTTTAACCTCTACCTCTACCTTCATGAACTCTACCTCTACATTCTTGAACCTCTACCTCTACTTCTTGAACATCTACCTCTACCTTCTTGAACCTCTACCTCTACTTTCTTGAACCTCTACCTCTACCTTCTTGAACCTCTTCCTCTACCTTCTTGAACCTCTACCTCTAATTTCTTGAACCTCTACCTCTACTTTCTTGAACCTCTACCTCTACCTTCTTGAACCTCTTCCTCTACCTTCTTGAACCTCTACCTCTACCTTCTTGAACCTCTACATCTACCTTCTTGAACCTCTACCTTCTTGAACCTCTACCTCTACCTACTTGAACCTCTACCTCTACCTTCTTGAACCTCTACCTCTACCTTCTTGAACCTCTACCTCTACTTTCTTGAACCTCTACATCTACCTTCTTGAACCTCTACCTTCTTGAACCTCTATCTCTACCTACTTGAGCCTCTACCTCTACCTTCTTGAACCTCAACATCTACCTTCTTGAACCTCTACCTTCTTGAACCTCTTCCTCTACCTACTTGAACCTCTACCTCTACCTTCTTGAACCTCTACATCTACCTTCTTGAACCTCTACCTCTACCTACTTGAACCTCTACCTCTACCTTCTTGAACCTCTACATCTACCTTCTTGAACCTCTACCTCTACCTACTTGAACCTCTACCTCTACCTTCTTGAACCTCTACCTCTACCTTCTTGAACCTCTACCTCTACCTTCTTAACCTCTACCTCTACCTTCTTGAACTTCTACCTCTACATTCTTGAACCTCTACCTCTACCTTCTTGAACCTCTACCTCTACCTTCTTGAAGTTCTACTCTACCTTCTTGAACCTCTACCTCTACCTTCTTGAAGTTCTACCTCTACCTTCTTGAACCTCTACTCTACCTTCTTGAAGTTCTACCTCTACCTTCTTGAACCTCTTCCTCTACCTTCTTGAACCTCTACCTCTACCTTCTTGAACCTCTACCTCTACCTTCTTGAAGTTCTACCTCTACCTTCTTGAACCTCTTCCTCTACCTTCTTGAACCTCTACCTCTACCTTCTTGAAGTTCTACCTCTACCTTCTTGAACCTCTTCCTCTACCTTCTTGAACCTCTACCTCTACCTTCTTGAACCTCTACCTCTACCTTCTTGAAGTGATTTATGTCATGTCACCTTGAAGCAGAAATTTATGTCATGTCATCTTGAAGCAGTGATTTATGTCATGGCACCGTAAATCATTGATTTATGTCATGTCACCTTGAATAATTGATTTATGTCATGTCACCTTGAATCTTTGATTTATGTCATGTCACCTTGAATCATTGATTTATGTGATGTCACCATGAAGCTGTGATTTATGTCATATCATCATGAAGTAATGATTTACGTCATGTCACCTTCAAATAGTGATTTGTGTGATGTAACTGGAAGTATATTTTGTGTTATGTCGCCTTACACCTTTAATTTCAGCATTTATGGCTATTTATTAAGGTCCATTTGAGGTCAGCGTAGTCCTAGCAGTATCTTATTGTAGTGTAAGCTGCCTAAAGAAGTCGGCTAAAATATCTCATTTTCACTTATTTTTAGGCCTATTTCCGGCCAATGATAATCATAAAATAAACCATCATTTAGGCTGTTTCACTAGTATGACTTAATATTTAAAAATTCTATCATTCAGCCAATTTTACATTGAAATCATCAATTTCCTTTTTAAAAAACATCGAAACCTAAAACCTCATGATAATCCAGTCATTAAAGGAAGTTTTCCTCTCCCTCTCTTCCATTAATGACTTCCTTAGGCTTCTACAATGCCAAAGTTGCTCTCCCTAGTGAACACATCGTCACAACACTGAAGTTAGTTTAATATCTTTATTATGCACCCCATACCCATGGTGTGGGCGGTAGTCAAAAGATTACAGAGGTAATAATGGGTCCAGAGACTGGACCCCAAAGTTATGATGGATGAACAGATTACAATGGTAATGAATTATTTACATGTTTATATCTGGTTACTGTCAAAATGAGTTATTTATGCAGACATGAATTAGGTCACCTCCAAAAAACTACCCTGACTTTGCTCACTGTACCACCACTGAAACAGACGTTTTTCCTATTTCCCGACTACTAAACACTGCCCAAGCACATCAAGCGGTCGCATAATTGTTGTCGAATTCTCTGGAGACAAGAATATTTCAGGGGGTGTGTAAGTAGGAGAGGCTGGGGATAACACGCTATTTGTCACTGCTGTAACACCTATATTACGTCACTTCCGAAGACCAAGTGTTTCCGAACTAACCACTGGAACGAAGAAACACCAAATTCTACCCTCAAAAAACAAACAAACATAAAAACTGCTCAAAATATGTAGTGTGCCACCTTTCCATTAATTTTAACCAATTCCTCGGTCAATACCAATGCCAAAACACAACCCTGAAGGCATTCCAGCCAATCAATAAAAAAAAAAAACCTTTCTATCCACTAGTCAGGAACCTACTAAGAAGCACAACAAACTAGAACTTGGATTCTTTCAAAGTGGTGGCAGATGAAAAGAAAATTCTTATGAGTCTTTACTCAAATGAAATTTTCGATATAATTACTGACACTAATGACCTACTGAGAAATATCATCACTTCATAAAGAAAATAAAAAATATTTTTATACTATAATTGTTCTAATCAAAATAAACAATCTGCTTGTATTATTGAAATACATGTTACATGTACAGTCATTCGTAAAGGCAACACAACTTCCTTGTTTTCTAGATGTGATGATTTAGTTAATTAATCTGGTTGTGTTGTATGTAATAACAGTCTTGTTTTTGAGAATTATTGTATTTGGAATAACATCTTTAAAGGTATTCTTATTTGCTCGTAAACCTTGATTTTTTTATTCAACGTTTTGTTGTATAGAATTATGAGTTGTGTTTAGTACCAGTTTCTGGTTTATTTAGTAAATATTGTTTCACCTCTGTGTTATTGTGTCACCTTCATATATATGATTTTGAACTTCCATCTTGAGGTGAAGGCAATGACCGTCATTAATATATTAATTTAAAGAATGGTGGATATTATCCACCTGTTAATTTGTAAGAATGATATCAAATGATTATTATTCATTCTGATTAACCATTTTCATATTTCAGTAATGCTGGGAATTCATGTTTGGAAATATTTTGTAGAAATGGGAATTAAAGCAATTCTTCATACTTGAATATATCATTTATTGTTTAGCAAATCCTAAATTACATTAATTAGTGCCTTCACCATCTTCAGGGTCCCACATTCCTCTTTTCTGTGGTATATTAATTGCCGTAA
>WNWK01029737.1:0-24115 GCA_009830355.1 Cherax destructor
TTTCTCTAATGACGTTCTCAATCTCCTGTCTTTCCTCCTGCCGTCTTTCATTGTGTGTCCTTAATTCGCTCTCCTGGAGCCCATGAATAAACACTGACTTCTCCCTCTCCGCCTCCCATTTTATTTCTCTCCATCTCTCCCCAATGTTTTCCTGTAGCTCTTGGCATCCTGGTCGTGCTCTCTTACCACCACCCTGTCCCGGCTGCTCTCCCCTTCATTCCTTGGCCCATCTTGGACTGATAGGGCCTTAGTGTAGTTCATGTCTCCTTCCTTCCCATTAAGTTCCTTGTTCGATGTGTGTGTGTGTGTGTGTGTACTTACCTAATAGTGGTTGCAGGGGTGGAGACTCAGCTCCTGGCCCCGCCTCATCACTGTCCGCTACTGGGTCTCTTCTCTCCCTGCTCCATGAGCTTTATCATACCTTGTCTTAAAGCTATGTATGGTTCGTGACTCCACTACATCGTTTGCTAGACTATTCCACTTCCTGACTACTCAATGGCTGAAGAAATGCTTCCTAACATCCCTTTGACTCATCTGAGTCTTCAGCTTCCAATTGTGCCCCCTTGTTTCTGTGTTCCCTCTCTGAAACATCCTGTCACTATCTACCTTGTCGATTCCCCAGTATTTTGTATGTCGTTATTATGTCTCCTCTAACCCTTCTGTCCTCCAGTGTTCTCAGTTCTATTTCCCTCAATCTTTCTTCGTAGGAAAGTCCCTGAGCTGTGGAACTAACCTTGTCGCAAACCTTTGCACTTTCTCTAATTTCTTGACGTGCTTGACCAGGTGTGGGTTCCAGACTGGTGCTTCATACTCTAGTATGGGCCTGACGTACACGGTGTACAGTGTCTTGAACGATTCCTTGTTAAGAGTAACGGAATGCTAATCTTAGGTTTGCCAGTCGCCCATATGCTGCCGCAGTTATCTGGTTGATGTGTGCTTCCTGAGACGTGCTTGGTGTTATACTCACCCCAAGGTCTTTCTCCTTTAACGAGGTTTGTAGCCTTTGTCCACCTAGCCTGTACTCTGTCAGCGGTCTTCTTTGCCCTTCCCGATCTTCATGGCATTTCATTTGGTGGGATTAAATTCGAGAAGCCAGTTGCTAGACCAGATGTCAAGCTTGTCCAGGTCTCTTTGAAGTCCTGCTTGGTCCTCTTCCGATTTGATTCTCCTCATTAATTTCACATCATCTGCGAACAGAAACACTTCTGAGTCTATCCCATCCGTCATGTCATTCACATATACCAAGAATAGCACTGGTCCTAGGACTGACCCCTGCGGGAACCCGCTCGTCACAGGCGCCCACTGTGATACCTCATCACGCACCAAGACCCGTTGTTACCTCCCTGTGAGGTATTCCCTGATCCATTCCAGAGCCCTTCCTGTTATTCACGCTTGGTCTCCCAGCTTCTTCACTAATCTCATATGAGGAACTCTGTCGAAGGCCTTCCTGCAGTCCAGGAAAATGCAATCAACCCACCCTTCTCTCTCTCTCTTGTGTTACCTCTGTTACTTTGTCATAGAACTCCAGGAGGTTTGTTACACAGGATTTGCCTTCCATGAATCCGTGCTGTCTGGCGTTGATTATCCTGTGCCGTTCCAGATGCTCCAACATTCTTTTCCTGATGATTTTCTCCAACACTTTGCACACTATACACGTAAGTGACACCGGTCTATAGTTTAGTGCCTCTTTTCTGTCTCCTTTCTTAAAAATGTGGACTACGTTGGCCTTTTTCCATACCTCAGGTAGCTGCCCAGTTTCAAGGGATGTGTTGAATATTATGGTAAGTGGCACACTCAGCACCTCTGCACCCTCCGACGGACCCACAGGAGATATTGTCCGGACCCATCGCCTTTGAGGTGTCAAGGTCACTGATTAAATGCTTCACCTCCTCAGTTGTGGGATGCCATCCAACAATTGATATATTCCTTGTTGGTGTCGCGCTCTGTTCTGTCTACCCAGCTGTATCTACCCAGCTGTGTGTGTGTGAATTTGTGTATGTCTGTATTTTTGTGTGTGTGTGTGTGTGTGTGTGTGTGTGTGTGTGTGTGTGTGTGTGTGTGTGTGTGTGTGTGTATGTGCGTGTGTGTATGTCTGTAATTGTGTACTTACCTATTTGTACTCACCTATTTTTGGTTGCAGGATGTCGAGACTCAGCTCCTGGCCACGCCTCTTCACTGATCGCTCCTAGGTTCTCTCTCTCTCCCTGCTCCTTAAGCTTTATCATACCTCGTCTTAAAGCTATGTATGGTTCCTACCTCCACTACCTCACTTGCCAGACTATTCCACTTCCTTTGACTCATCTGAGTCTTCAACTTCCAATTGTGACCCCTTGTGTTTGTGTCCCATCTCTGGAACATCCTGTCTCTGTCCACCTTATCTATTCCTAACAGTATTTTGTATGTCGTTATCATGTCTTCCCTAACCCTCCTGTCCTCCAGTGTCGTCAGGCCGATTTCCCTTGTGTATGTGTCTGTGTGTGCCTGCGCGCGCGCGTGTGTGTGTGTACTCACCTAATTGTACTCACCTAATTGTGGTTGCAGGGGTCGAGACTCAGCTCCTGGCACCGCCTCTTCACTGTCCGCTACTGGGTCTCTGCTCTCCCTGCTCCATGAGCTTTATCATACCTCGTCTTAAAACTATGTATGGTTCCTGCCTGTGTGTGTGAGTGCCTGCGCGCGCGTGTGTGTGTGTGTGTTCCTGCGCGCGCGCGTGTTTGTGTGTACTCACCTAGTTGTAGTTGCATGGGTCGAGCCACAGCTCCTGGCTCCGCCTCTTCACTGGCCGCTACTCGGTCACTCTTCCCGCTCCATGAGCTTTATCATACCTCTTCTTAAAGCTATGTATGGATCCTGCCTTCAGTACATCACTTCCCAGACTATTCCACTTCCTTGCAACTCTGTGGCTGAAGAAATACTTCCTAACATCCCTGTGGTTCATCTGAGTCTTCAACTTCCAACTGTGTCCCCTTGTTGCTGTGTCCCATCTCTGGAACATCTTGTCTCTGTCCACCTTGTCAATTCCTCTCAGTATTTTATATGTCGTTATCATATCTTCTCTATCTCTCTTTCTTCCAGTGTCGTAAGATCGATTTCCCTTAATCTCTCCTCGTAGGACATACCCCTTAGCTCCGAAACTAGTCTTGTTGCAAACCTTTGCACTTTCTCTAGTTTCCTTACATGCTTGGCTAGGTGAGGGTTCCAAACTGGCGCTGCATACTCCAGTATGGGCCTAACATACACAGTGAACAGGGTCCTGAATGACAACTTATTAAGATGTCAGAATGCTGTTCTTAAGTTTGGCAGGCGCCCATATGCTGCAGCAGTTATTTAGTTGATGTGCGCCCCAGGAGATGTGCCCGGTGTTATAGTCACCCGATGATCCTTTTCCTTGAGTGAGGTTTGTAGGCTCTAGCCCCTAGACTGTACTCCGTCTGTGGTCTTCTTTGCCCTTCCCCAATCTTCATGACTTTGCACTTGGTGGGTTAAACTCCAGGAGCCTATTTATGAACCAGGCCTGTCCATATCTCTTTGTAGTCCAGCCAGATCTTCATCTGATTGAATTCTCATTCGTTTTACATCGTCTGCAAATAGGGATACTTCTGTGTCTATCCTTTAAGTCATATCATTAACATATACCAGAAACTGACCACTGTGGAACCCCCACTCGTCACAGGTTCCCACTCGGACACCTAGTCACATACCATGACTCGTTGTTTCCTTCCTGTCAGGTATTCTCTGATCTATTACAGTGCCTTTCCTGTTATATCTTCCTGATCCTCTAGCTTTTGCACTAATCTCTTGTGTAAAACTGTGTTGGAAGACTTCTTACAGTCCAAAAAAATGCAATCTACCCACTTCTCTTTTTTATCTTTTTTTCGGTGACTTTGTCGTAAAACCCCAGTAGGTTTGTGACACAGGATTTCCCTTTCCTGAAACCGTGCTGGTTGTCGTGTATAAGCTCATTCCTTTCTAGGTGCTCCCCCACTCTTCTTCTGATAATTTTCATTCTATGCATGTCAGTGACACTGGTCTGTAATTTAATACTTCCTCTTTGTCTCCTCTCCTAAAAAATTGGAAATACATTTGCTGTTCTCCACACTTCAAGCAGTTGCCCCGTTTCGATATATTTATTGAAGATTGCTGTTAGTGGTACACAGGTCTTCTGTTCCCTCTCTCAGGACCCATTTAGAGATGTTATCTGGACCCACTGCCTTCAAGGTATTTAGTTCACCAAGCAGTTTCATCACCTCCTCCTTGGTTATATGCAGTGTGTTCAGTACTTGCTGGTGCACCCTACCACCTCTGTTTGCTGGAACTATTTATGTCTCCACTGTGAATGCTTCTCTAAATCCTGTGTTAAGATCTTCACATACTTCCTGGTCACTCTTTGTGAGCTCCCCTCCTTCCTTCCTCAATCCAATTACCTGGTCCTTGACTGTTGTTGTATTTCTGTTGTGACAATAACAACTTTGGATCAGATTTGGCTTTTCATGCTATGTCATTCTCATATTGCTGCTGGGCCTCTTTCCTTATCCATGCATATTAATTTCTGCTTCTTCTTCTCAACTCCTTGTTTTCTTGAGTCCTTTGCCTTCTAAACTTTTTCCATGATCTAGCACACTTGGCTTTGCCCTCTTTACATCTCCAGTTAACTACGGGCTCACTATGGTCTTCCCATTTTTTTCTGTTACCACTTGGGATGGGTTTCTACTTTGCTTCCCTGCACTTTGTGGTCACTTGTTACTGTCTTTCCCTCTGGTTCTCTTTCTCACTGCACCTCATGCAGGAATCGCCTCATACCTGTTGTAGTCGCCTTTTTTGAAGTTTGGCTTCTCCCTTTCTTATTATGCTGCTTAATTCTCCACTGCTAACTCTACAAGGTATTTAAAACTCGGGATCAAGTGGTCACTAGCGACAAGGGGCCTTTCATGTGTAATATCCCCTGTGTCTGAACTGCTCAAGGTAAATACGAGGTCCGGCCTTGCTGGAACATCTTCTCTATCTCTGGCTGTATCCTTAACATTTATGGTTCTTGAAGCTTTCCAATACTGTCTTCAGGATCTTTGTACTCCATGTTTTTGGTCCCCCATGTGGCTTCAGGTTTTCCCAGCCTAGTACTCCATGTTTTTGTTCCCCCATGTGGCTTCAGGTTTTCCCAGTCAATCTTGTGACCGAAATTCCCCATGATGAGTAACTTTGTCCTTCCCACGTGGGCTCTTCTCGCCACCTCAGCTTGTGTATTCACCATTGGTCTATTCCTCTCATCGTACCGTTGTCTTGGTCTCTTGCTGTTCAGTGGTGGGTTGTACATCACTGCTATCATCACCTTTGGACCCCCCAGTCTGGTGTATTTCTATCCATAAATAACAAAAAAGGCACAATACACGTGCTAAACGGACTTTCTTCTCTCCCAAACTCTCTACTCCTGGGAACTCTCCTGTCCTCTACCTTCCCTACATTTCCGGTCTCTCTAATTTCAACAACTCTCTCCGTTCCTTAGACATCAAACTTACCTTTCGCCAGACTAACACTCTTCGCACTAATCTAGTTCATACCTCCCCTCCCTCTATAGATTCTCCTGGTCTCCACTCGATTTCTTGCTCCTCCTGTCCTCTTCAGTACTTTGGAAAAACTGGCCGATCTCTTTCTGACAGACTTAGGGAGCACAAAAATAGTGTTAGGCTTGCCGACACCAACAATGCTCTTTTCTGTCATGTCAGAGATCACAGTCATCCTATTGATTGGTCTTCTGCTAAAACTGTCTGGTTGAATCCTCTCTTATACACAACTTTCCTTGTATGAATCTTAGTCATGGCTTTGTCTCGGTTAATGTTTTCCTTTCCCATTACATTGTTAAATGCTCCAAACTTCAGAACACCCGTGACTTAACCTGATTCTTTTTTCCCCTTCTCCCTCTCCCCCTTTCTTCTTTCTCCGATGGGTTTTCTTTTCTTTCCTCTGCCTTGCATTTGTCCTTTATTATTATCCCCCTCTGTGTTCTTGCTCCTACTCTTTTTGGGCTCCTAGCTCCCTTGCAGTGCTCCGTTTTCTTAATATATGACTGACTCCACTACTACTACTACTACTACTGCTACTACTACTACTACTACTACTACTACTACTTCTACTACTTCTACTATTACTCCTCCACGACTTCCTCTCTTGTTCCCGTCCCTGTCTGCTAGCCTATATATACTCCCTCCTTCTCTCCTTTTTGTTAGTGTGACTTTGTAAATGGTTCTAGTCGGACCGAAACGTCGTCGTAAGCTCCTCTCTTCTATGTGCGGATTATTTGTGTATACATTTCTATCCAATCCTACCATTTCCGCAAAACTCTACTGTTTTTTAATGGGCAGTGAAGCTCCTCCTCCCCATCTGTTCCCTCTATCTTTATTCAGGATCTGATATCAATTTTGAAAGATCGCATTTGTTATCATCCCCATGAGCTTTGTGTCCTTTAGTGCTATGATGTCCGGGTATGCCTCAATGATTCGTTCTTGCCACTCTTCAGTCTTATTTGTATACTGGGGATGTGGAAGGCAGGGCGAAATTTTAGGAAAGTCTGCTGTGATGGTGGTATTAGTGCTGGGGTTGCGTGGGGGCCATGAAGTGTGGTTTGTTTCTGGTTATTGTGTTTGGTTGGTATGGGGTGGTATGGGTTGAGGGGATTCTGTGATCATTTGTGGCCGAGATTTTCTATCTGTCGATGCCTGCCTTGTCTCTGTTTCCTTCCACTTGTGTCTTCTTACTCTTACTCATAGTTGTTTCCATTCTTTTTGTGTTCTGTCACGGTCGAGTTACACTTGCTGATATTCTCGGGAGTCCTTTAACATGGTTTCTGCTGTAGTATCATGTTCAGTACAACTTCTGTCTTGTATGTCAATTTGACAGGGCGATCCTTCTAATGTCTTTTATCATAGGACGTCTCTTCAGCCTTCTAAAGCCCATGAATAATTATTGACCTCTACCTCTCTTCCAGTTTCTTTTCCCTCCATATCTATAGATCCGATTTAAGCACCTCTTTTGTTGTTTCCCTTATCATCTCCCGGACACCCCAGTGTTCTGCCATTACTTCTGTAAGACACTTCTTACCTCCTTGTCCTCCTTCAGTCCCCTTACTCTCTGCTGATGTTTCTATTTCCACCACCTTGCTTCTTTCAGTCCTCGTCTTCACATCCTGCTTCAGCACTTCTAGTTCTTTCATCAGTCTCTGCATCTTTGCCTCTGCAGCTCCAGTTCATAAATTCTACTTCTTGCTTTCATCAGAAATCTCCACCATTGTACTGTAAAGGTCGTTTAGTCTTTTACAAATTCTTGTTCCATTTTGTTCTTGAGTCTTTCTGTCCATTCTCCCTTTTCAGACAACCCTTCCTCAGTTCCCTTGCCTCTGCGTCCTCCTTTGTGAGATCCAATTATTTTTGGTATTACCCGGACAGGGTGCTCTAGTTTCTGCGGTCTGTAAACTTTCTTGTAGAGGTGTGTGTGTGTGTGTGTGTAAGTGTGTGTGTGTACTCACATAGTTGTGGTTGCAGGGGTCGAGTCATAGCTCCTGGCCTGTGTGTCGTGTGGGTCTTGGGAGAGATATATAGGTTGCAGAGACACTCCTTGTAGGATGGTTACGGTATATTTACAGTACGTCAGGAGAGAACCCAGCCCCCGAGCTGTCGTGTCAGTATCATATGTACACTTGTGTAGTGTACCAGCGTTCACCCTAGCTATACAGCTGGTCCCTTTGCGTGTGACGTCACGATACCCGCTGACGTCAGAGGCTCAGCGCATGTGCATAGCCACGCATAGGCGTACCCTCTCACTAGCGACAGACCTACGAGCTGGACGGACGGTGGCTGGGCTCTCTCCTGACGTACTGTAAATATACCGTAACCATCCTACAAGGAGTGTCTCTGCAACCTATATATCTCTCCCAAGACCCACACGACATGTGTGTGTGTGTGTGTACTCACCTATTTGTACTCACCTATTTGTGGTTGCAGGGGTCGATACTTAGCTCCTGGCCCCGCCTCTTCACTGATTGCTACTAGGTCCTCTCTCTCCCTGCTCCATGAGATTTATCATACCTCGTCTTAAAACTATGTATGGTTCCTGCCTCGACTACATCACTTGCCAGACTATTCCACTTCCTGACAACTCTATGACTGAAGGAAAACTTCCTAACATCCCATTGACTCATCTGAGTCATCAACTTCCAATTTGTGATCCCTTGTTTTTGTGTCCCATCTCTGGAACATCCTGTATCTGTCCACCTTATCTATTCCTCGCAGTATTTTGTATGTCGTTATCATGAGTTCCCTAACCATCCTGTCCTCCAGTGTCGTTAAGCCGATTTCTCTTAACCTTCCTTCGTAGGACATTCCCCTTAGCTCTGGAACTAGCCTTGTTGCAAACCTTTGCATTTTCTTGATGTGCTTGACCAGGTGTGGGTTCCAAACTGGTGCTGCATACTCCAGTATGGGCCTGACGTACACGGTGTACAGAGTCTTGAACGATTCCTTACTGAGGTATCGGAACGCTATTCTCAGGTTTGCCAGGCACCCATATGCTGCAGCAGTTGTCCGGTTGATGTGTGCTTCCGGAGATGTGCTCGGTATTATACTCATCCCAAGATCTTTCTCCTTGAGTGAGGTTTGCAGTCTTTGGCCACCTATCCTATATTCTGTCTGGTGTCTTCTTTGCCCGTCCCCGATCTTCATGACTTTGCATTTGTCGGGGTTAAATTCGAGGAGCCACTTGGTGGACCACGTGTCCAGCCTGTCCAGGTTTCTTTGTAGTCCTGAATGATCCTCATCTGATTTAATTCTCCTCATTAACTTCACATCGGTTGCGAGCAGGGACACTTCTGACTGTTTCCCTTCCATCATATCATTCACATATACCAAAAATAGCACTGGTCCTTGGACTGACCCCTGTGGAACACCACACGTCACAGGCGTCCACTATGATTCCTCATCCCATATCATGACTCGTTGTTGCCTCCCTGTCAGGTATTCTCTGATCCATTGCAGTACCCTTCCTGTTATACGTGCCTGATTCTTTAGCTTCTGCACTAATCTCTTTTGAGGAACTGTGTCGAAGGTCTTCTTGCACTCTAAGAAAATGCAATCTCCCTACCCCTCTCTCTCTCATGTCTTACTTCTGTTACCTTGTCATAAAACTCCAGTAGGTTTGTGACACAGGATTTGCCTTCAGTAAATCCTTGCTGTTTGTCGTTTATAATCTTGTTCCGTTCCAGGTGCTCCACCACTCTCCTCCTGATAATCTTCTCCATGACTTTGCATACTATACACGTCAGTGACACTGGTCTATAGTTTAGTTCCTCGTTTCTGTCTTCTTTCATAAAAAGAGGAACTACATTTGCCGTCTTCCATACCTCAGGTTGTTGCCCAGTTTCAAGGAATGTGTTGAAAATTGTGGTTAGTGGCACACACAATGTCTCTGCTCTCTCTCTAAGGACCCACGGAGACATGTCCGGTCCCACTGCCTTTGAGGCATCAAGGTCATTTAGAAGCTTCTTCATCTCTTCCTCGGTTGTTTGTATTTCCTCCAACACTTGTTGGTATGTCCCTTGTTGGTGTACCCCTCTGTTCTGTCTTCCCAGAGTCCTTTCTGTCTCCCCTGTAAATACTTCCTTAAATCTCGTGTTGAGCTCCTCACATGCTTCTTGGTTGTTACTTGTGAGCTCCCCACCTTCTTTCCTCAGCCTGATTACCTGGTCCCTAACTGTTGTCTTCCTCCTGACGTGGATATACAACACCTTTGGGTCTGACTTGACTTTCGATCCTATGTTGTTTTTGTACTGTTGCTGGGCCTCCCTCCTTATCTGAGCATACTCGTTTCTGGCTCTTCGACTAATCTCTTTATTTTCCTGGGTCCTTTGTCTTCTGTACTTTTTCCATTCTCCAGCACACTTAGTTTTTTCCTCTCTACACCTTCGGGTAAACGAAGGGCTCATTCTGGTCTTCCCATTAATTCTGTTGCCCTTGGGAACAAACCTTTCCTCTGCCTCCTTGCATTTTGTTATTACGTATTCTGTCATTTTGTTTACTGACTTTCCTACCAATTCCCTTTCCCACTGAACCTCCTGGAGGAAGTTCCTCAAACCTGTGTAGTTCCCCCTTTTATAATTTGACTTTTCCCATTCTACTCCAGTTACCCTTTCCACTTGTAACTCAACTATGTTTTCAAAGCTCAGAACCATGTGATCACTAGTTCTATGGAGCCTTTCATATGTGATGTTCTCAATGTCCGAGCTACTCAGGGTGAACACCAGGTCCAGTCTTGCTGTTTCATCCTTCCCTCTCTCTCTGGTAGTGTCTCTAACATGTTGATGCATGAGGTTTTCCAGTAACACATCCATCATCTTGGCTCTCCATGTTTCAGGACCCCCATGTGGCTCCAGGTTTTCCTAATCAATCTCCCTGTGGTTGAAATCACCCATAATCAGAAGCTTTGCTCTACTCGACTGAGCTCTTCTGGCCACCTCAGCTAGTTGGTCCACCATTGCTCTATTGCTCTCTTTATATTCCTCTCTTGGTCTCCTGCGGTTCTGTGGCGGGTTATATACTATGTCCCATAGTCTGAATTGTACCTACAATGTAATCCTTTTCTCCAATCTCGTCCATTCCTTCCATTTCCTCAAATCCCCATCGGTTTTTAATGAGCAGTGCAACCCCTCCTTCCCCTCTGCTCCTTCTATTTTTCCTCAGGATCTGATTTCTGGGTGGTAAGATTGCGTCTGTTATCGTCCCAGTGATTTTTCTTTCTGTGACTGCAATTATGTCTGGGGACATCTCCTTTATTCTTTCGTGCCACTCCTCACATTTATTCGTTATTCCATCCGCGTTCATATACCAAACCTTCAACTTCTTTTCTGAAACTGTGGTCTGGGGAGAAAGGTGGGGTTGGGGAAGCGGGAACCCTGGCGGGGGCCTATGTGGGGTTGTTGTGGGGGTGGGGTTTGTGATGAGGGGTGGGGGAAGAGTACCTATGGGAGGTTGCTGTTGGAGTGGTTTTGTGATGAGGGGGGTGGGGGCAGAGGGAACAATGTGTGGGTTCTTGTTTAGATTGTTCATTTGCATTGGGGTTGCCATGGTAGGATTCCTTCTGTGGGTGGTTCTGGAGGAGGTTGTGTTTGCCCTTCCACCTGGGTCTGGGTTCTCCTGCTCATCTCCGTCAAAGCCTCTTGTTCCTCCTTGCGTCTTTGTACCCTCTCTTTCAGGAGCTTCCTTTCATATTGTGTTCTGTCTCAGTCGAGGTACACTCTCTGGTACTCTGGTGTGTCCCTTAGTCGTGCTTTCTCCTGCAGGATCCTGTTTTGAAAATCACTTTGACTTGCCGTTTTTTTTCCTGTTGCAAACTACCCAATTCTCCGAAAATTTGTCAACTTAGTCATGTCATCCTCTCCTATTGCTTTCATGATACTTTCAATTGCTTTTTTCTCCTCCTGTTTTCTTACTTCATAAGTTTCCCCTTCAACTTCCTGGAGCCCATAGACAAAAGCTGACCTCTTCCTTTCGTCCTCCAACTGCATTTTTCTTTGAGTCTCCTGAGACAATTTCTGCCATTGACGCATTCCTTTCTTCAATCTCTTCCTGAGCTGATGTTCCTGTGCTCAGTGGTCTGTCTTTTTTCCTGCTCAGCTGTTCCTGAGCACTGCAGTTATCTGTTAGAGCCTCTGCATATAGCTTAGCTCCTTCATTGTCTTTAGTCCCTTCATTTGTTCTTTATGAGCTCTTCGTCTTTTTCCGGGCCTCATGTGGGTCTGATAGAGCCTTCACATACAGTATAGCTCCTTTGCTCACTACACTCCCCTGGTCTATGACTGATGTAGCAGTTCCTGATATCATGGCTGTACTGTCCTTTGGTTCCTTAGAATGTTTCTGATTTTTTAGTTCCTCCTCTAAGTTCTGTATCTTACCTTCTGCTGCTAAGGCTTGTAGCTCCAATTTCCTGCCCTCTGCAGCTATCCTCTTCTCCTTTTTCTTACCAAGCTCTTTTAGCTTCCTTCCCCACTCTTCCTCCCTTTTTGTGAGCTCTGCTTCCCAATCTTCCCTCCCAGGTTCTTCCCTCCCAGGTTCATATGCCAGCACCCTGGTTCTCTATCCAGCTCTTTGATAACCCATATTTTTTTTACAACAGACAGAAGAGCTTATGTATTTTCAGGAGTGAGTGCGTGTGTGTGGAAGGGGATGTTTATTGTAGGGAGGGAGAGTGGGAGGGAAGTAGTGAGGGAGGTAGGGAGGGGGAGAGGGATAGAGAGTGGGAGGGGGACAGTGGCAGAGGGGGAGAGATGGGGGAAAGTTAGGGGTACAAGGAGAGAGGGAAAGGAAGTGAGGGAAAAGCAAGGGGCGAGAGGAGGAGGGAGAAAGAGGGGGAGGAGGAGAAGGAGGAAGAGGAGCAGGATGAAGAGGAGGAGGAGAAATAGGAAAAAGAGAAGGAGAGGAGGAGGGAGGGAGGGTTTTCTATTTATTTGTATAGTGGGTAGGCTGTGCCCTTCGCGTACAAGCTTGTGTGTGTGTGTATTTATGGTCCCCTTGTATGTACACCCGTGTGTGCTTGTGTGTGCGTGTGTGTGTGTGTGTGTGTGTTAGTTACCATTTTGTCCTAGGCACATGTCGATTTGACACTAGGCCTGTTGTATGTATGTGTGTGAGTGTGAGTGTGTGTGTGTGTGTAAGGAAACACTTCGAAATGTTTCCGCCCCGTCGGGAATAGAACCCGGCCCCTCCGTGCGTTAAGCGAGAGCTTTACCACTAGGCCACCGGGGCTGTGTGTGTGTGTGTGTGTGTGTGTGTGTGTGTGTGTGTGTGTGTGTGTGTGTGTGTGTGTGTGTGTGTGTGTGTGTGTGTGTGTGTGTGTGTGTGTGTGTGTGTGTGTGTGTGTGTGTGTGTGTGTGCTGGCTGTGTGTGTTAAGTTACTGTCAGTTCCAGAGCCTTCTTGTCCTGCTCCTACCTTAATTTAGCAATAAAATAAGTCACTCTGTCTGACTTTTTGGGCCAAATTCGGCCAAATCTTTGATACAAAATCTTCTCACGTGCCAACTAAAATTTATGGGAACATATTATTTGGTATTTTTTAAGTATTGTGACAAAATTTTCAAATAATAAAAAATCACACCGTATCTATAAAATCAGAGAATATTGTAAGAATGATTTTGTAAACCATGATATTGAATGAATGGAAAATATTGTCACGAAAAGTCGTGGAATAATCTTTTGAATCGACGGACTATTTCCCCGCTTTTCTTGGAACGGATACGTGATAAATGTTGCTATTTTTTTTTTTTTTTTTTTTTTTTGAGATGAGACCAGAGGTTCGCGTGCCGGAAAGAAGTCGTTGGCATGCCAGGTTTGGCACGCGTGCCAAGGGTTGCCCACCCCTGTCCTAGGTTCTCTACATGTATGCTGCTATGTATGATAACCTGTGCACTATATTCGTGTATACCTGAATAAACTCACTTACTTGCTTACCATGTTAGTGTATTTTGTCTGACCTTAGCTCATGCACGCGCACTCACTGATGTGTGACACCGGGCATGAGGTGCCACCACTTAAGTCCCTTCCCAGTTTCTCTCCCATACTAAGTGTTAAGTGCTCTATGTATGATATTAAGCTCTCCACAGCAGGGTTTATGGCACCCAGCTGTCAGTAATACAGGGCCAGATCCAAATCCCTCATGCAACCACAAAAAAGGCGTTTGTACATTACGTCCGGCAGAGCTGTCGTCTGGATTCCGCTCAGTTGCGGCTGCACGATGCTTCACGATTTGGTGGCACTCCTGCCTCCTTGCTTTCCCTTCTGTTTCTTCTTCACTGTATTCACTGTATACACTGTATTCACTAACTCATCTATCCTTATCTCTTATCTCTCTGGCTTGGGTCACTCTTATTCTGGTTGAATTTGCTGGTATTGGGTTGTGGCGATACCACCTACACCCACACTAGGCCTCCTGCCTCTCTCTCTCTCTCTCTCTCCTCTCTCTCTCTCTCTCTCTCTCTCTCTCTCTCTCTCTCTCTCTCTCTCTCTCTCTCTCTCTCTCTCTCTCTCTCTCTCTCTCTCTCTCTCTCTCTCTCTCTCTCTCTCTCTCTCTCTCTCTCTCTCTCTCTCTCTCGTGGCAGATTCAAATTGTTTAATGTAAACTGTATCCTTCACCTCCCTTTTCTAATTTTTTCACTGACACTGACAACTTTTGGTAATCCTGATAATGGCTTTGTGGGCCAAAAACTACTAAAGATTCACGAATGCAAACGATCTGTTACTCCCGCGTGTGTGTGTGTGTGCGTGTAATCACCTAATTGTAGTTGCAGGGGTCGATACACAGCTCCTGGCCCCGCCTCTTCACTGATCGCTACTGGGTCCTCTCCTTCCCTGCTCCATGAGCTTCATCATACCTCGTCTTAAACCTACGTATGGTTCCTGCCTCCACTACATCACTTGCTAGACAATTCCACTTCCTGACTACTCTATGACTGAAGAAATACTTCCTAACATCCCTTTGACTCATCTGAATCTTCAACTTAAAATTGAGACCCCTTGTTTCTGTGTCTCCTCTCTGGAACATCCTGACTCTCTCCACCTTGTCTATTCCACGCAGTATTTTGTATGTCGTTATCATGTCCTCCAGTGTCGTCAGGCCGATTTCCCTTAACCTTTCTTCTTAGGACATTCCCCTCAGCTTTGGAACTAGCCTTGTTGCAAACCTTTGCATTTTCTCTTATTTCTTGACGTGCTTGACCAGGTGTGGGTTCCAAACTGGTGCTACATACTCCAGAACGGGCCTGACGTACACGAAGTAAAGAGTCTTGAACACTATTCTCAGGTTTGCCAGGCGCCCATATGCTGCAGCACTTACCTAGTTGATGTGTGCTTCAGGAGATGTGCTCGGTATTATACTCAACCCAAGATCTTTTTCCTTGAGTGAGGTTAGCAGTCTTTGGCCACCTAGCCTATACTCTGTCTGCGGTGTTCTTTGTCTTTCCCCGATCTTCATGACTTTGCATTTGTCGGGGTTAAATTCGAGGAGCGAGTTGCTGGACTTCATTAATTTAACATCGTCTGCGAACAGGGACACTTCTGAGTATATCCCTTCCATCATATCATTCACATATACCAAAAATAGCACTGGTCCTAGGACTGACCCTTTGGAACCCTGCTCGTCACAGGCGCCCACTGTGATACCTCATCACGATACCTCATCACTCGTTGTTGCCTCTCTGTCAGGTATTCTCTGATCTATTATAGTGCCTTTCCTGTTATACGTGCCTGATCCTCTATCTTTTGCACTAATCTCTTGTGAGGAACTATGTTGAAGGCCTTCTTGCAGTCCAAGAAAATGCAATCTCCCCACCCCTCTCTCTCATGTCTTACTTCCGTTACCTTGTCATAAAACTTCACAGGATTTGCCTTCCATTAATCCGTGCTGGTTGTCGTTCATAAGCTTGTTCCGTTCTAGGTGTTCCACCACTCTCCTGATAATCTTCTCCATGATTTTGCATACTATACACGTCAGTGACACTGGTCTATAGTTTAGCGCCTCGTTTCAGTCTCCTTTCTTAAAAATGGGAACTACATTTGCAGTCTTCCATACCTCAGGGAGTTGCCCAGTTTCAATGTATGTGTTGAAAATTGTGGTTAGTGGCACACACAGCGTTTCTGCTCTCTCTCTCTCTCTCTCTCTCTCTAAGGACCCACGGAGAAATGTTGTCCGGTCCCACCGTTTTTGAGGTATCAAGGTCACTTAGCAGCTCCTTCACCTCCTCCTCCGTTGTGTGAATTTAATCCAACACTTTGTTGTATATCCCTTGTTGGTGTACTCCTCTGTTCTGTCTTCACAGAGTCCTTTCTGTCTCCACTGTAAATACTTCCTTGAATCTCATGTTGAGCTCCTCATATACGTCTTGGTCATTTCTTTTGAGCTCCCAACCTTCTTTCCTCAGCCTGATTACCTGGTCCTTGACTGTTGTCTTCCTCCTGATGTGGCTATACAACAGCTTCGGGTCAGACTTCGCATTCTCGTTTCGGTCTCTTCGACTAATCTCTTTATTTTCCGGGGTCCTTTGTCTTCTGTACTTTTTCATTCTCTAGTGCACTTAGTTTTTGTCTCCCTACACCTTCGGGTAAACTAACTGCTCGTTCTGGTCTTCCCATTATTTATGTTTCCCTTGGGAACAAACTTCCCTCTGCCCTCTTACATTTTGTTATTACGTATTCCATCATTTTGTTTACTGACTTTCCTGCCAATTCTCTTTCCCACTGAACCTCCTGCAGGAAGTTCCTCAAACCTGTGTAGTCCTCCTTTTTGTAGTTTGGCTTTTCCCATCCTTCTCCTATTACCCTCTCCACTTGTAACCCTACTCTGTATACAAAACTCAGATCCACGTGATAACTAGCTCCAAGGGGTCTTTCATATGTGATGTCCTCAATGTCCGAGCAACTCAGGGTGAACACGAGGTCCAGTCTTGCTGGTTCGTTCTCCCCTCTCTACCTGTCTACTCTACTACCTTTACTACTACCTTTACTACTACCACTACTACCACTACTCCTACATTTCCCCACTCTCTTGTACCCTCCCCTGTCTGCCTGCCTATAAATACCCTTCCTCTGTCTCTGTGTGTTAGTGTGACTTTGTAAATGGTCCAAGTCGGCGAAACGTCGTCTAAGCTCCCTCTTTATATGTGCGGTTGTGTGTGTATTGGCTCTCCATGTTTTGGACCCCAATGTGGCTTCAGGTTTTCTCAATCAATTTCCTTGTGGCTGAAATCGCTCATAAATAGTAACTTTGCTCTACCGGTGTGAGCTCTTCTGGCCACCTCAGCTAGTGTGTCCACCATTGCTCTGTTGCTCTCTTTATATTCTTCTCTTGGCCTCCTGCAGTTCTGTGGTGGGTTATACATCACTGTGTGTGTGTGTTTTTGTGTGGGGCAGAGGGAGGGGGAAAGAGAGGGGAATAAGGGGTGAGAGGGGAGGGAAAGGCAAAAGGGGAGAGAGAAGGGGAGAGGGAGAATTAATGGGAGGGAAAGAGGGAGAGGAGGGGGAGAGAAAAAAGAGGAGGAGGAGAAGAAGGTAGAGAGAGAGAGAGAGAGAGAGAGAGAGAGAGAGAGAGAGAGAGAGAGAGAGAGAGAGAGAGAGAGGAGAGAGGAGAGAGAGAGAGAGAGAGAGAGAGAGAGAGAGAGAGAGAGAGAGAGAGAGAGGAGAGAGAGAGAGAGAGAGAGGAAGAGGAGAGAGAGAGAGAGAGAGGAGAGGAATGAGGAGGAAGCAAGAGTGGAAGAGCGAGGAGAAGTGTTTTGTGTGGGTCTATGTGCGTGTGGGAATGTGTGTGTGAGGGTCTATATGTGTGGGGAAATATGTGTGTGGATCTATGAGTGTGGGTTTATTGAGTGTAAAAAATAGCAGGAATTAGTGTTTGTTAGGGTGTGTGAGCGTGTACGTGTGGTTTACGCGTTGCATGTGGCCTGCTCTGCTCCTCTGACCTAACCTGACCCAGCAACCCCCTACTAGCTTGTGCCTTCTATACTTATCCTTCTTCATAGAGTCTCTAGTATAATAGACATCTATCTGCCCGCCCTGGTTCTTTTATATTACCAATTATTGTTCGCAACTGAGTACTTATTAGCCTATTCTTTCTCATTCTAGGAAAGTGGACCATTCGCAAAACAGCTGGCGGTACCTGAAAACCCACACCTGACTCCTCAAAACCACGCATAAGTTAATATACTTGCGATGTAGCCTGTGGGGTGTCCAAGTTGTTGTGATGTCCTGGCGTAGCAACTCCACCTCCATTTCTTCTCTATATTTTATATGTTCCTATTTACTGTGCTTCTTTCACTGCTCACTCACTGATTTCACTTTAACTTTCTTGGGTGACATGAGGCATCATCGCCAGCACCATACTAGGCCTACCGTCTCTGACTTACGCCGCCAATATCACTTTCAACTTCACTTATAAAATTGTGGCTCTCCCCACACTTATGTGGCACAGGACAACTTGTAAATCACTTCAAGGGTTGTTCATTGACCCCAGACACACTTCATGACTCCTGCAGTAACCTTGGGTATCCCACAAAACGCATAAATTCACAGAACACTAAGGTTGTGACTCATGTGCGCGTGGTCTCTGCTGTGTGTATGTGTGTGTGTGCGTGTATACTCACCTATTTGTACTCACATATTTGTGGTTGTAGGGGTCGAGTCATAGCTCCTGGCCCCGCCTCTTCACTGATTGCTACTAGGTCCTCTCTCTCCCTGCTCCATGAGCTTTATCAAACCTCGTCTTAAAACTATGTATGGTTCCTGCCTCCACTACGTCACTTTCTAGACTATTCCACTTCCTGACAACTCTATGACTGAAGAAATACTTCCTAACATCCCAATGACTCATAGGAGTCTTCAACTTCCAACTGTGACTCCTTGTTTCTGTGTCCCCTCTCTGGAACATCTTGTCTCTGTCCACCTTGTCTATTCCTCGCAATATTTTATATGTCGTTATCATGTCTCCCCTAACCCTCCTGTCCTCTAGTGTCGTCAGGCCGATTTCCCTTAACCTTTCTTCGTAGGACAATCCCCATAGCTCTGGGACTAGTCTTGTTGCAAACCTTTGCACTTTCTCTAATTTCTTGACGTGCTTGACCAGGTGTGGGTTCCAAACTGGTGCTGCATACTCCAGTATGGGCCTGACGTATATGGTATACAGAGTCTTGAACGATTCCTTAGTGAGTGTAATAATGTCCGACATAATGGTGGGTATTGGTATTGGAACGCTATTCTCAGGTTTGCCAGCCCCCCGTATGCTGCAGCAGTTATCTGATTGATGTGTGCCTCAGGAGATGTGCTCGGTATTATACTCACCCCAAGATCTTTTTCCTTGAGTGATGTTTGCAGTCTTTGGCCACCTAGACTATACTCTGTCTGCGGTCCTCTTTGCTCTTCCCCGATCTTCATGACTTTACATTTGGCAGGGTTAAATTCAAGGAGCCAGTTACTGGACCAGGCTTATAGCCTGTCCAGGTCTCTTTGTAGTGTGTGTGTGTGCGCGCGCGTGTGTGTGTGTGTACTCACCTAATTGTACTCACCTAATTGTACTCACCTAATTATGGTTGCAGGGGTCGAGACTCAGCTCCTGGCTTCGCCTCTTCACTGATCGCTACTGGGTCCCTTCTCTCCCTGCTCCATGAGCTTTATCATACTTCGTCTTAAAGCTATACGTATATGGTTCCTGCCTCCACTACATCACTTACTAGACTATTACACTTCCTGACTACTCTATGACTGAAGAAATACTTCCTAACATCTCTTTGACTCATCTGAGTCTTCAACTTCCAATTGTGACCCATTGTTTCTGTGCCCCCTCTCTGGAACATCCTGTCTGTATCCACCTTGTCTATTCCCCGCAGTATTTTGTATGTCGTTATCATGTCTCCCCTAACCCTCCTGTCCTCCAGTGTTGTCAGGCCGATTTCCCTTAACCTTTCTTCGTAGGACATTCCCCTTAGCTCTGGAACTAACCTTGTCGTAATCCTTTGCACTTTCTCTAATTTCTTGACGTGCTTCACCAGGTACGGGTTCCAAACTGGCGCTGCATACTCTAGTATGGGCCTCCTGACGTACACGTGTGTGTGTGTGTGTTTGTGTGTGTGTGTGTGTGTGTGTGTGTGTGTGTGTTTGTGTGTGTGTGTGTGTGTGTGTGGGAGTGTGTGTTAATAAGAGATTTTAAGTTTAGACAAATTATTGGAGCAATTTGAGAGAAAATCATGATTCGATCCAGGATTGTGTTTTTTTAAAGCAGTTTGTGAGAGAACCAACTAGAGGAAATAACCTGCTTGACTTGGTTCTTGCCAACAAGGAATCACTAATTAAAAATGTTGAGGTTAATAATGGAATTACCTTAATAACTACAACCAAGTCATTGTTCCTGTCTTCTGCTTGGCAGATTTCAGAAGACTGAGCAATTAACTTTGTGGGTTGATCTGGAATGACCTGTCTATAGGTCAGGTATGTGGTGATGGTTGCCAATATGACATTTTTCAAAGCAAAGTTCAAGCAGCCAAGGCAACTTATGTTTCAAATAGGAAAATTAGATCAAATATGAATGACCCTAAATGTATAAACAATAGATTAAAAGAGGCATTTACAGGCGACTCAAAAGGGATGAAGGGCAATTAAGAAAGGAATAAGGAATAAGAAAATCCAAAAGAGATTATGAAAGTAAAGTTGTAAGGGAAATCCCTTACAACCCAAAAAGTTCCTTTCAGGTATAAAACAAAAAGGTTAATTTCAGTTATATAACAAAAAACACAATACCATGAGTTTGTAAATGGTCCAAGTCGGACCGAAACGTCGTCGTAAATTCCTCTCTTATGTGTGGGATATTTGTGTATCCTTTCAGGTATATAAGAGTAAGATTGGGGAGAAAATAAGCCCACTTAAAAGTTGCTCAGGTCAGCTCATTAACAAGGACAAAGAAATATGTAGAACCTTTATCACCTGTTTCTATTCAGTTTTTATGAAGGAAGATACAAGAGAAATTCTAAAAAATATATAAAAATAAGTTGTGCATGATCAAAGTCACTAGAGACATGGTTCTCGGACAAATAGACAGACTAATACCTAAGAATTCCCTAGGCCCTGATGAACTGTTCTCAAGGGTTATAAATGAATATGAGCAGGAACTTAGCAAACCAGTGACTAGTCAGTGCCGGATCAACCGGGCTGTAGTTCGTACGTTGGACTACGTGCGGCCAGCAGTAACAGCCTTGTTGATCAGGCCTTGATCCACCAAGAGGCCTGGTGGATCAAGGAGGCCGTGGGGGCGTTGATCCCAGAAATATCCTCCAGGTAGACTCCAGGTAGTCCTTTCAACATATCACTACAAACTGGCATAGTGAATGATAAGTGGAAAATGGTAAATGTGATACCTATTTACAAAGCAGGAGACAGGTCCTTGGCTTCGAATTATAGACCAATTAGCCTAACATCCATTGTGGGAAAATTGATGCAATTAATAATTGCCAAGGCTATTCGAAGCCACCTTCAAAAACATAAATTGATCAATGAATCTCAGCACAGTTTTACGAAGTGGCGTTCCTGTCTTACGAATTTACGAAGCTTTTTATTTGAGGAGGTAGATCATGGTAATGAATATGATATTGTGTATATGGACATCAGTAAAGATTCTGATAGAGTTCCACATCAGAGATGGTTGAGGAAAGTAGAGATACGATGAATGGAAAAAAAATAGGCCTTCGGATTACTTCCCATGAGGACTCTAGAGTGTTACAGGAAGATATGAATAGTCGGATGCAGTGGTCGGAGAAGTGTCAGATGCAGTTTAATGCCTGGAAATAATAACCCTGGCGCTTATAAACTAAATAATATAGATCTTAACTAATCTGAATGCGAAAAAGATTTAGAAGTTCAGGGCAGCAGTAATTTAAAACCAAGAAAATAGTGCGCAAGTGTTAGTAACAAAGCAAATAAAATTCTTGGCTTCATATCAAGAAGTATAAATAACAGGAGTCCTCAGGTTATCCTTCATCTTATATATAGTTGGTTAGGCCTCATTAAGACTGGGCTGCACAATTCTGGTCACCATATTACAGAATGGACATAAATGTGCTGGAAAACGAGCAGGAAAGGATGACAGAGTTGATCCCATGCACCAGAAATATTTCCTAGGAGGATAGACTGAGGCCATGAAAATGCACTCTCTAGAAGGGCGTAGAATCAAGGATTATATAATTGATGCATAAATGGAAAATAGGAATAAATTAAGGATATGATAATAATGTACTAAAAATATCTAAGATAGGACTCGCAGCAATGGGTTTAAGTTGGAAAAGTTTAGATTTAGAAAGGATAAGGGAAAGCACTGGTTGGGAAATATAGTTTTTTTTTTCTACTCACAAATCAGTTTTACAGCCTACCTCAGCTGATTCCGAAACCCAGCCTTGTCTAAGGTATACAACCACACCCCAGGATGCGATCCACAACAGTCGACTAACATCCAGGTACCTACTTATTGGAAATAAATTATACGTTGGCGAAACATCCAGAGACCTACAAACACGCATTTCAGAACACCAGTACGCAGGCAGATCTGACGACTCAAGAAATGCCTGTGTTCAACACCGAAATTTACACAACCATTTAATCAACTACAGAAACGCAAGACTCATCGCCAGAGAAGACAACACGCAATACCGAAGAATCCTAGAATCATCACTCATCTGTATATCCAACAACTTCAACCAGAACAACGGCTTCTACAACATAGCTGAACCTATTGCCAAGAAACTTCTTCAACGCTATCCCACCTAGAACTCAAGAATGGTACACTGCAGGTCCTTTAAGTCACACTATGTTTTTAACTATCACACTACTTTTTAAGACTCACATGCAGCTTTCTCCACCTGACCCAGCATTCTCCACCTGACTGTACCCTATATATATCTCCATGTTGCTCATTTTCCAGGTAGATCTGTCTGTGACTCGATAAAGCCCACTGCGTGGGCGAAACGTTGTCAATAAAGGATCACATTATACTGCTTATGTGTTTATTTTTCCACCTACTTATTGTTAGGTGAACAAGGGCAGCAGGTGTAGTGCAGAGATTCTTTCTATTGTTCTTATGTTTAAGGAAATATGCCCAACGTGTCCACACTTGTAGGGGATGGACCCACCAACACTCAGTATATAATCTGAATGCATTGCAAACCGAGCCAGAGCAGAGGCATTGAAGATAGAACCTTATGTAACTTTAAAAATAAGTAAGACAAATACGTAAGTGGGTGTAGGTGGGAGTGACTTGGACCTGCCTAGCATGGGCAGTAGACCTGCTACAGTGTCAACATTGGACCTTCTGTCCTCTAATGTCAAGTTGAGCTTCTCTAGTGTGTGTGTTAGTTACCATTTTGTCCTAGGCACATGTCGATTAGACACTAGGCCTGTTGTATGTGTGTGTGTGTGTGTAACGAAACACTTCGAAATGTTTCGACACCGCCGGGAATTGAACCCGGGCCCTCCGTGCGTGAAGCAAGAGCGCTAGCCACCATGCAATCGGGGCGTGTGTGTGTGTGTGTGTGTGTACTCACCTATTTGTGGTTGCAGGGGTCGAGTCATAGCTCCTGGCCCCGCCTCTTCACTGATTGCTACTAGGTCCTCTCTCTCTCTCTCCCTGCTCCACGAGCTTTATCAAACCTAGTCTTAAAACTATGTATGGTTCCTGCCTCCACTATGTCGCTTTCTAAGCTATTCCACTTCCTGACAACTCTATGACTGAAGAAATACTTCCTAACATCCCTTTGACTCATAGGAGTCTTCAACTTCAACTTCTGTGTCCCCTCTCGGGAACATCTTGTCTCTGTCCACCTTATCTATTCCTCGCAGTATTTTATATGTCGTTATCATGTCTCCCCTAACCCTCCTGTCCTCTAGTGTCGTCAGGCCGATTTCCCTTAACCTTTCTTCGTAGGACAATCCCCTTAGCTCTGGGACTAGTCTTGTTGCAAACCTTTGCACTTTCTCTAATTTCTTGACGTGCTTGACCAGGTGTGGGTTCCAAACTGGTGCTGCATACTCCAGTATGGGCCTGACGTATATGGTATACAGAGTCTTGAATGATTCCTTAGTGAGGTATTGGAACGCTATTCTTAGGTTTGCCAGCCGCCCGTATGCTGCAGCAGTTATCTGATTGATGTGTGCCTCAGGAGATGTGCTCGGTATTATACTCACCCCAAGATCTTTTTCTTTGAGTGAGGTTTGCAGTCTTTGGCCACCTAGACTATACTCTGTCTGCGGTCTTCTTTGCCCTTCCCCGATATTCATGACTTTACATTTGGCAGGGTTAAATTCAAGGAGCCACTTACTGGACCAGGCTTGCAGCCTGTCCAGGTCTCTTTGTAGTCCTGCCTGATCCTCGATTGATTTGATTCTTCTCATTAACTTCACATCATCTGCAAATAGTGACACTTCTGAGTCTACCCCTTCCGTTATGTCATTCACATATACCAAAAACAGTACAGGTCCTAGGACTGACCCTGTGGAACTCCACTCGTCACAGGTGCCCACTCTGACATCTCGTCACGTACCATGACTCGTTGTTGCCTCCC
>WNWK01029738.1:0-24115 GCA_009830355.1 Cherax destructor
CAAAGACATAATTAGAAGAATAACCCTGTCATGGTATTTTCCCAAAGGAGAGGAGTTGTGAATTTGTGCCAGGCAATTGGGTTTAATTTCTGGGGGGACAAATTTGAAAGGGGAAAATGAAATTCATTGACAACTGGGCCCCTCTTCTATGGCAGAAATGACATGTATGCAGGGATGGGGTCCACTTATCCAGGTTGGGGGGCACTCAACTGCAGTGGGAGGGAGCTGTTAGGGCTTTAAACCCAAAATATTAGGGGGGTATGGGTTTTGGGGGAAAAAAAAGAAGTCCCAGTGTAGTAATATTATAATTTCCCGGGAGAACTAGAATAGGCAGAAAAGGGATAATGGAAAGTAGGACACTAGATGACAAGGACAGAAGGTAAGGGAAAACAGAAATGAGCAGGAAGGGTAAGAGAAAGGAGGGTCTTTAAATATTTATTACACCAATAGTCGTAGTGCTAGAATGGGATGGACGAGTTGAGATTAGTAAAAAGTACGGGATGATGTTTTTAAAACGAGACATGGTTTAATATAAAAAATCGGACTTGCCTGCCGAATGTCACATCAGGTTTTAAATTGTTCCAAGTAGACAGAAGATGGGGAAGGGGGTGGGTGGCATTTCATGTCCGTGATCATTTAAATTTTATAAAAACGGGTATAAGCTGAATTACACACAGAGTCTGTCTGATAGAATTTCAGAAAAGTGTGAAAATTTATTTTAGGCGTGATTTATCGTCCTCAAACTTGGATAGGGACAAGGAGACTACTTTGGGAGGAAATTGTTAAGGCCACGGCACGATAACGTAAATTTAGGGACTTTAACTTTAGTCAGATTGATTGGAATTTCTTGACAGGGAATTTAGAACCCCAACGATTTTTTTAGAAGTAGTTCAGATTGTTTTTTGAAGCAGTTTGAACAGAACCTACGGGAAATAAACCCATTTGATTTGGGTTTCCCAAGCAAGGAAACCTAATAATTTAGAAATTACAGAGGAACTCGTTTTGACGCCAATTATTTTAGCATTGAATGATGTATGATAGTGGGATAATTCAGTAACGGTCCCATTTTCTAGGATTATAATGGCTTGGAGAAACTATCAACTGTGGACTGGGGTGACGAAGAGAGGATCATGACAGTTTTCAACACTATACAGGCTGCCCAAAGAACATTTATCCCGTATAAATGATCGAGAAATGACCCAAAATGGATGAATAAGGCTTAAGTATCTTTTAGGAAAAGAAGAAAGGAATTTATAGGCGCATAAAAGAGAGGGTCATCTATAAAATCAATATACTGACATTAAGAGGGACGTTAAAAAGGGAAAAATAAGAAAACCCAAAGGGCCCATGAAATTAAAGTGCTAGGGATTCAAAACTAACCCAAAAATTTTTTTCCAGGTTTATAGAACAAAAGTTAGGGATAAGATAGGTCCCTTTAAAATAACTCGGACTTACTGACAAGGAGAATGATATGTCCCTCTTTTTTTAATAATTATTTTCCTGGGTTTTTTCACACAGGAAGACATTAATAATATCCCAGTATAATTTTTTTTACAGAGGCCGAAGAAGATAAATTATGTAATATCACAGTCACTAGCGAAATGGTTGGGAAACAACTAGACCGACTGAAACAAATAAATCGCCGGTCCTGATGAGTTTTTTGCAAGGGTTTTTAAGGAATGCAAAATGGAACTCGGAAACCCAAAATTTCAACTTTTTTAAATTTTATCTCTTCAAACAGGTGTAGTTTCGATATGTGGAAGATGGCTAATGTAATACCTATTTTTAAAGAGGGACAAGTCACTACCGTCAAATTACCGCCCAATAAGCCTGAATTTTAAATTGGCAAATTAGAATAATTATAGGGTATTATTAGAAGCCATCTAGATAACCATAATTTGATTAGATACCAGCATGGATTCAAGAGGGCCGTTCCCTATCTAATTTATTAACCTTCACTAAAGCTTTTGAGGCTGTTGATCACGATAAAGAATTCGATATTGTTTATTTAGACTTTAGTAAGGTTTGATAGAGTACCGCAACAGAGACTGTTAAAGAAAGGGCAGCTCATGGCATTGGGGAAAAGGTCATTTGGGTCGAGTCATGGCTCACCAATAGAAGCAGAGAGGTGATAAATGGGGGAACGAAAAGGGACTTGTAACAAGTGGTGTTCCACAGGATCAGTCTTGGGCCCATTGTTATTTATAATATATATCAATGACCTTGACGAGGGAATTACTAGTGATATGAGCAAATTCGGGGGACGACACGAAGATAGGTAGGATAATTGATTCAAACATAGATGTCATAGAACTTCAGGAAGGGTTTAGACAAACTTAATTGTTGAAAAGGGCAGATGCAATTCAGAGATAAAAGCAAGGTTCTGAAGCTCGGGGGTGTCCAAAAACCCAAGCACTTATGAGTTAATAATGAACTTGCGTGCGGAAAATTGGGTAAAGTAAACTGAAACCAAAAAAGCAAATGCCTAAGCAATGCAATAGATTACTGGATTTATATCAAGAAGTGTTAGCAAAAGAAGTCCAGGGGTTATAACAGCTTTATACATCATTAGTAAGGCCTCACCTAGATTACGCAGCTCAGTTTTGGCCCATATTACAGAATGGACATAAATTCGTTAGAAAACATTCAGTAATGACTAAATTAATACATAGATTTTAAATCTTCCTTACGAAGATAGATTGGAAGACCCTTAAAAATTCATTCACTTGTAAGACGTAGAATGAGGGGAGACATGATCGAGGATACAAGTGAAAATGGGATAACAAAGGGGATATAAATAAGGTCTGAGGATATCTTCCCAAAAGAGAACCCGCAATAATGGATTCATGATAGTTTAGATTTTGGGAAAAGGGTATAGGAAAAAGCTTTGGTGGGTAGTTAAAGAGTGAACAGTCGCCTGTGGGGCTAGGCTGGGGCCTTTGGGGGTTTTAAATTTAGGTTTGGGTAAATTTGAGTGAGAGGGGGTGATTTGAGGGACTCGCGCATGAGTAGAATTGTCAAATTTTTCATATTTGAAAATTGTTAGTGGAGATTGTAAGGACCTGGGCCAATATGCTCAGCTGCAGTGTTCCTCCCTCATAAAAAAATAGAAATAAAAAGGAGGAACACTGAGCAGGCCTGCTGGCCCATTCTAGGCAGGTCCTTCCCACATCCCACCAACAGAAATTTGTTCAACCCAACCCAAAGCCACCCAAAAATAAGTTGACTTTTTGACAGGAACTGACTTACTACACAAACTCTGAAGATTATACCTCTAGCACCTCCCTCAGTCCCTTCTACCTCGATCTCTTGCTACCCTCCACCCCTGCACTATCCATCATCATCTTGCACTCCATACTCTACTACTAATCGTCCATCTCCCTCTTACAACCCACTCTCCCTGCATCCTACAATAACCTGCAGCGCTGTATAACCCCTGTGGTTTAGCGCTTCTATTTGATTATAATAATAATAATTGCCTAGACCTTCCTAGGAGAATAAATCTATCAATTAGTATGTACACAATTGTTACCTCCGCCAACTTGAATGTGTGTGTTTGTTTTGGTTGGGTGTGTGGGTTCATGAACTCCGAGGACCAATCCGTGGTGTGTTTAAGGCTCCTTACGGCTCGCTTACCCTGTGGAACTTGAGCGACTCAATAAAGTTTCCACAACATACTTAAATTTGTACTATATTATAAATTGTACTATAATTGTAATACTTATTGCTCTCTCTGACATAAATTTTTGTAATTGTATAATATATTTGTTACCTAATTTTTTTTTTAACAATTAAAATTTACCACTCTACAACCTATGTCTAATTTTAAGTAGTGTGTAACCATTAGGATTAGTCTGCCAGAAATGCTTAAGCATACTAGTGGCTTTCTTTGTGCTTGACAAAGGAAGTAAACTACAGTTTGTATGCTACACAAAGAAGTAAAAATTTCGATCTGTTTTTGATTTCGACCAGTGAAGAGGCAGGGCTAGCTGTGATTCTACCCCAACAACCACATATAGGCGAGAGGGAGAGAGAGATGGGGGGAGAGAACGAGAGAGAGCACGTGTGGGGATGGACGCACACATTCATTGGATATAGAACAGTAGAAGTGGTGACAGACTCCATACATAGTTTTCAGTGTAGTTATTGTAGGACTCAAAACTAGGAAACAATAATACAGTGGTCCCTCGGTTTTCGTGCATCTCCAAACTCGAACATTTATGTAAGTGTATTTTCGTAAGTGCTTTTGCAAGTGTATTTTTGGGGGTCTAAAATAGATTAACCTACGTGACATTATTTCTTAAGGAAGTAAATTCGTTCGGTAATGGCACTTGAGCAGCATTCTGGAACGAATTTTCGGCGAAAACCGAGGGACCACTGTACTGGTTGATGAAGCTTAGAGGTGGGGCCAGGAGCTAAGATTCGACCCCCATGTTTTCACATGTTCATGCAAACATGCATTTAAGTATATGCATGTGCACACATGGACACACACATACCAGTTGGCACGTATGTGCATGTATACTGTACTGGATATATACTGAAAGGAAGCAAGAAATTAGCCTAACGCAAAGGACATTGTTTATGCTACAAGTTTCTAGGCAGTGCGTGCTGTTGAGTTTTGCTAATGTATACATTCCTCTTGTTTTACGGTTTCTTTGAGGTACATAGTTGTCGTAATGCATCTTTGTTTTGACCTGTTCTTTTCATGATATATCAGTTGTACTTTCTGTACGAGATGGGGAATGCAAGTTACGAACAAAAGTATGTCTGCAGAATGGATGACATCAACAGTGCCTGTGTGGTCCATTGTAACCCTCATTCCCATCTCATGGGATTTGGAGAAAGGGGATGAAAGCATAATTTAACACTAAAATCTATCCAGACTTGAGTTTTTTGTGACAGTAAAGTCACAAAAAACACTAAAGTTTGGATAGACCTGGAGCAGAAAAACAGTAATTTATCAAAATGCTGCTACAATTTTGATAAAGCATTTAAGACATGTTCTTTACCATCATGTAATGAATAATGCCACAATCTCGGATTGTGGCGTGTGCCAAGTATGTTACAATTTATTTGACATTTATCACACCTCTTGGCATACCCTCTTGACCAGTAAACTGGCAATTCAGAATGGAGCAGGTTATTAAGGGGCCCCACTGCTCTGTTAATTGTCCAGTTCATCAACCATTAGTGTGAGAGCTGCCCTTCCCCTTCCCCTCCCCAGCTGAGGTGAAGTTGTGCCTGACCAACAAGCTGGTCTTGTACACTCATACTCTTATCTATTCTGAGGTGTAAACCTGCTGATATAGGTGGCTCTTTGCTCTCTGGCTTTATGCTATACTGCTGATTTAACAGTATAGCAATAAGCCTTCTTGGTGAAGGAATATATGGCTAAATAGAAAACTACCCGTGTTTGCCTTTGCCTTTGATAATCTGGTTATTCCTTGACTGGAGACTTTAATTATAGCTAGGTACAATAGACATTGAAATTTCTTTCTGCGTTTGTAATACTGATATATCACTGTCATGTCTTCTAAAAGGCTACCTAATGCATGTGGTGTGCTATAGAATGTAGCATACAGTGGACCCCCGGAAATCGAACGCCTCCCAACTCGACCTATTATGTAAGTTTATTATTGTAAGTGCTTTTGTAAGTGTATTTTTGGGGTCTGAAATGGACTAATCTAATTTACATTATTCCTTATGGGAATAATTTCGTTCGGTAACAGCACTTGAACAGCATTCTGGAACGAAGAATGTTCAATTTCCAGGGATCCACTGTAGTTTAACTATTGCTTCAGTCATACTGTTGAATCAGAGGTACTTGTCAGAACATCTGTCAACATTTATGGGAAACTGTGTAAAATCTGTAATGGATTTTTTAATTTTTATCCTCAAAATTTGTCTTTAATGTTTTTTTTTCTTAATCTGATGAGACATTTTGCTTGATTTTGGAAAGATTAGTGTGTGTGTGCTGGTACAAGTTTTCCATGAGCAGGGCACAATGTCCTTTAGGGCCCATTGCTCTTCACAATGAATAATTCATTCCTCTCCTCAGATGCTGCCATGCACTTCACACTGCCTCCTTGCTTCCCTTCACAGCCCAGGGGTGAGGATTCCAGCATTGTGGTGCATCCCACCACTACTGTTTTAACAAAGAATTTTCTATCATTCATAATCAGTTTTCCTCGCTACCCCTTCATTGTCTCCTGTTTGAGTCACTCTCTCACACATGGTTTACAAACTTGTTCTGTTACCTCACTTTTCATTCATCTCTCACCCACACATTTGAACTTTAAAGCTTAATTGTTTAATTTTTTGTTCTTACCAGCAGAATTTGGATGCACCATCTTTATCAAGTGTTCATGTGGTAACCTTTTCATTAGTTTATGGCTGTGTTCAGAGCAGTTTATTTCCTGAGAAAATTCACGAGTGAGGAAGGTAGTTTCAGTTTGATATCTTTATTATGCACTTCATTCCCATCCCATGGGCTGTAGTCAAAGATTACAGAAGTACGTATATAATGGGTCCAGGAAATGATCCCAACATTTTAATAGTTTAGTCACAGTGGGAATGAACTACACATTTATGAATTGGTAACAATTGTACCGAGTTTTTTACACTGTCATGAGTTCAGTTACAAAAATTAGAATACTGTGCTGTAGCATTTATGGTTATTTATAATATCTGATATGTAGCAAGTTATGATAGTATTTAAGCAATTTTTAATGGTTACAAGTTAATTACAATAGGCAAAGTCAGGGTATTTTTTATTATTGCTGGTAAAATGCCACCTTGGATAAAATGCTTATAAATTTCTTGAAATTTATGAGCACGTTGAATCTGTATTCATGATTTTTTTCACATTTCAGCACATGATGATGCAAGGTGTGACAATATTTCCTCTAGCAAAGTTTACATCTAGTAAAGTCAACAGCAACTGGTGGTGCAAACTCCCAGAGGTACTCGTACCTTTGGGAGTTTGTTTGCTGAAGCTCGGCAATAGTGGCATTCAGGAGTCTGCTGAATTTGTTGGATGAGCCATAGATATGTGACTCTTCCTGCATTAGTATAAGAATAATGGTAGATGGACTGACTGGTGACACTCTCCTTCTGTTAGAGGTCATTGAGTTGTTTTTTTTCTTCCACATTATCCTCTGTTTACTAGTAGATGGGGTCAAAATTGTAATCTATTCCCCCACAATTCTTTGCACTTGAAGGCTTGGATGGAAACCACAGGTGTATTCTCACTCCACTGTTTAAAGTCTACTATATCTGTCTGACTTTGAGGGAGTCATCTCTTAGTTGTTTTTTTTCCTAAAAAAAATTTAGGTATAGTATTGTTTATTTATACAGTGGACCCCCGAGTTTCGGTCACCTCGGAAATCGTACAATTATGTAAGTATAATATTGTAAGTGCTTTTGTAAGTGTACTTTTGGGGGTCTGAAATGGACTAACCTACTTGACATTTTTCCTTAAGGGAGTAAATTCGTTCGGTAATGGCACTTGAGCAGCCTTCTGGAATGAATTATGACCGAAACTCTGGGGTCCACTGTATTAGGCACTATTGTAGGTATTGTTTAAAAATTACCAGTATACTAACATTGTGGCTTTTTGTATCAAAATTCTGAGTTAGTACTGCCATTCTAGCCATTGCTGTATTTTTTTAAAATTAGGTACAGTAATTCTTTTGTAGTTGGTATTGTATTTATAACTTTTAACACCATCAGAAGGGGGTTCTTTCTTGAATGTTATTGCAACTCCTTTACAATTAATTATTTATACACAATTACCTCTACAATCTACAAATAAACTATACACAGGAGAATGAAACCTATGACAATATTTCAATTCTACTTGGACCATCTGTTAACCCAAGGAGTTGAATTATAGTAGGCAATAATAAGAGACTACTTCTAACCACAATTTTATTATGTAGTAATTTTTAGTGATTCTACAAGGGACCAGCTATTCTCTTAAGAGTACTGTATTCAGTAGTCTGGCAGTGCATAGAAACAAAATACGTACTACATACTACATAGGATTCTATGTGATGTGGATCTTTGGGAAAGAGACTTTTGTGTTTAGAGGAAAATCAATCTTAATGTGGCTCCAAGAAATGGTAGGAATCCCAAGTCACACATTTACTATTGAAAGCTTATGTCTCAGATGGTATTGCACTATTAATGTGACCATACCTGTTTTGAATGTAAAACATTTAGATATTATTTACCAGTTGTTGGTGCAACTCCTGACTTGGATGATGTAAAGTACAAAAATATCTTGATTCTGAGCTATTCACTTTAGTGTTTAAACTGCCATACAGTACATAGTTAAAGAGAGAATCCTTAAAATGTAATAAGTAGTAAGCAGAATGATTGCAGAGCTTATCTAAGATACCCTCAGGAAGTACAATGTATACTAACTGCAGACTGCAATGACAAAAGGTTTGACAATGGAGGTAATAAGAGGGGCTGCTACAGTGGTGCTACCTGGAGTCTACCTGGAGAGAATTCCAGGGGTCAACGCCCCCGCGGCCCGGTCTGTGACCAGGCCTCCTGTTGGACCAGAGCCTGATCAACCAGGCTGTTACTGCTGGCGGCACGCAGTCCAACGTACGAACCACAGCCCGGCTGATCAGGTACCGACTTGAGGTGCCTGTCCAGTGCCTGCTTGAAGACAGCCAGGTTCATATACAGCCAGTGTTCATATACAGAAAGATAACTTGCTAATCAGGTACTCTTCTGTATTTGTGCTTCCAAGCACAAATACCTTGCGTGTGTAATGGTCCTGGATAATGAATGGACAGATGTGAAGGCTAAGGCTGCTGAATTGAGTGTGCTCTACAGCAGACCTCTGACTCTTAAAGTTTTCTGGTCTGAATCCATAACAGTTTGGATTGTGCTTTCATTCCCAGGTGCTAGCGTGTCTTAGTAAAATGTGGTTTAGGGTACCAGTATGAAGTTCAGTCCCTAGTGAAGTCATTTTCAGTTTTGAATCGATCGCTGTACCTGGGTTTAGTGTGGTGGTAACACGTGAGAATTTTTTGTATCTTTTAACCCATTCTGAATTACAGTAAAGTTTACTATAAATAAGAGTCTGAGAGTTCTTGCAATGCATCCATTGTATTACTAAATGCTCTATTTAGCCAGTTAAAGTATTAACGTATCACATGTGTTTTTGTGTGACCTTTATGCATAAATTAAAAATTATTTATAAATAATATTTTTATTCTATTTCTAGATATGGATTGAAAAAAATTGCAGCAATAAAGAAATCAACAGGATAAATGGTGTAAGTGCAAGACAGTTTTGAGAAAAATTTGAGAGGCAGCATAACTTTGAAAAATAGACAGGACATTGAACTGTTTGTAATCATTCTAACAAGCTGTTGCGGGCTGCTCTTAGGGGAGCGCTAAAAACAGCGCCCCCAGACATGGATGTATGCGAGTTGAACCCTCCTTGGACCCAGCATATGACCTCTTCCTACACCTGTGAGGAGTCAAGTCTGGAAAACAGGAGCAGAGAAAATGTCACACCCCTGCCAGACAAGACCCATGCCATACAGCAGCTCCATGCACTCCTTCCCACAAGACCAGATGTGGGTAAGTTAATTCATCAGTTCTTAACACATTTAACCCTTAAACTGTCCACACGTAGATATACGTTGACTCGCGTACTGCTCCGAATGTAGATCTACGTTTTTTTTAAATGTTTTTAACCTAGTGTTATGTTATTTTCCCCTATTATCATCAAGGTTCTACATGTACTAGCATAGGGTATTTACTTAAAAGGTCTTAGGGTAAAAGGAGGATATTTATAGGCTAAAAGATACTTACTCAGGTTTAGCTGCTGCATCTGAAAACTTATTGGTCCTTTCACATTCCTCTCAAAGGTTATTTAAACCAACATTATAAAAATAAGAGCTATATTAAGAGTATATATACATTTAATGTACAGGTATCCACTCCTAAACATATAACCAGCCTCCCCCGCAAAAGCACATGGCTCAGCTGCCACCTTTAACTCTCTCTTTCTTAACATTCTTTAACCCTCCAGTGTCTTGATACACTGAAGATCACAGAATATCATGGTAACATCGATCTACACGCCCCATTACTTCTTGGACACTCATTCTGCCCAGAAACACAAGGTTAAGGTCAGCTAAATACAATACCAGCTCACTGCATCAGCCATGTTCCAGGAGAGAGGATTCTGGGAAGCAGGAGTCTCTCTAAGCTCCTCCCCCCCCTCAAAAAAAAAAAAAAACATCACTTAGCACATCCTCCATGTACTCTCAATATATCTTATGTTATTACCATGAGACATGCAACTTATAACTAGTACTTATAAAAATGTGCATTTATATTTTTTATAACCTATTATATTGAGAAATCAGGTAATTCAGCTCTTTTAAGTCTTTAGGGTGGCCTTACCTAAGACCTCATTAGCAAATTCTGAATAATTCAATATAATTAGGCATTCATGTTACTTAATTACTACAATACATGCTGGGTTCCATAGCCCCCATAACAAGTCCATAATACCCCATAACACCCCCAGCTCCAGACGGAGTATTACAAAAGCTAGTCGTGTCCCGCAGGATACGGCTAGGGAAAAATAAGTCTTAGTCTGAAGGTGGTAGTAACACTACTAGAGGTTTTACATATACCCCAGCACCATAACTACACTTCACTGTACAGTTATACAACAAGGTGACATACAACATGGCAATCTACAAATTTTCATGGCTCCACTGAACCTTCCCAGAAAAACATGCAATTCTGCCCCTACCATACACCATACAAAACCCATGAATGGAACAATACTAGAACAGAGTGCAGAGGTTATTAGAAAAACAGTTTAAGCACATCCACATACTGAAGGGTGTAACCATTAACTACTTTAGTGGTTATCAACATAATACATTTTCACATTGCAAGGACTACACACAAAGCCCACTGTGAAAGCCAGCACCGACAGTCCTGTGCCTCCGCTGCGGTAAATCCAGCAGGCAACTGGTACTCCAGGATGGCATCTTCCTGATCAGGAGATGAGAGTAGAGCCAAACCCAGAGCAGTCAGGTGTGTGCAGTACAAAATTTGGGGATGCTAAAAAAATGCACTCTTCATTTTAAACAAAAAGAAAAATTTATTTTTTTCTCAAAATATTCAGTGCGCTATGCGCATCAACGTAGATCTACGTGTGGACAGTTTAAGGGTTAATGTCCTTTAAGATGTGTGTAATGTTTATTGCTCTTGTAGTCATAAGCTTGCCTGAAATGCTCTGCATAACCATGGGATTTCTACTTGCATTAAAGTGTCACCCATTTCTGTATAAACACTGTATCATGTGGAAATAAACTTTAATTTGAATTTCAATGAATCTTGTAAAAAGCTGCTGTGTGATAGTCCACACAGCAGCTTTTTGTTAGGTAATTATTAATGATTTAAGGTGATTAGTCGTAGTAGATCCCCAGACACACATACGATAGACGAGGTAAGGAAAGTAAAGGTTTATTTCTTTGTAAGAGTTACAATATGAAATTACAATTTAGGTTTGCTAAGTAGAAAGAAAGCCACTATCATGCCGGGGCATTTCGGGCAGACTTATCCTAATACATAGTAACTACAGTGGACCCCTGGTTTACGTAATTAATTCATTTCAGAATGCTGTTCAAGTGCCGTTACCGAAGGAATTTGTTCCCATAAGGAATAATGTAAATTAGATTAGTCCTTTTAGACTCCCAAAAATACACTTACAAAAGCACTTACAAAAATACTTACATAATTGTTCGAGTTTGGAGCAGTACGTAAACCGGGGGTCCACTGTACTTAAAACTAGACAAGATGATAGTACATAATAATTACTTAAAACTAGACAAGTGGTTTACTTGATTGCAATCATATTTAATCTTAATACTAATGCGAGGTAGTCAAGGTGGAAGTTTCTAAGGATAATAATCTTGAAGTTGCACATAATAAAAAATATTAAAATTAATGGTTCAGTCAGTAATATTTCATGGACTGGCAGAAGTTTAAAGGTATAAAGGCCACATACAATAACTAGTTAATTGTTTTGGTTAATTTGGTTTGTATTGAGAGATGAGATGATTTTTTTTAGCAAAGTCCTAAATTTATAAGTAGTCAGGGGATCCTTTACCGGTTCTGGTAGCAAGTTCCAGATCTTTGGGCTCTTTATGTGCATAGCATTTTTGCATAGTATGAGACTGACACGAGGGATGTTGAAGGGTGCCTTATGCCTTGTATTGTGACTGCATTCTTTTGTAACCGTCAAGGAGTAGTTTAAGTGGAATTTAATGTTCTGTATATGTAGAAGGCACAATAATATGAGTGTATGTCTCGTATATTTAGCAAGTTCAGGCTTTTGAAAAGTGGTGGGGTGTGCTGTCTAGCACAGGAACTGGTAATAAAATGCACAGCAACTTTGTTGGGTTATTAAAGGTTTAAGGTGGTTGGCTGTGGTTGATCCCCAGGCACAAATACCATAGGTGAGGTAAGGATATATTAGTGGTATAGGGTAAGGAGTGCTGTTTGTGGTACATAGTATCATATCTTGGAATGGATTCCTTCTGATTTGGAAATTTTCTTGGATGTGTGTTGGATGTGGGAATGAAATTTAAGATTACAGTCAAGAAGACCTAGAAATTTACCCTCAGTGTGTCTTGATATAGGGGAACCATTTATCGATATATCAAGCTGGATATAAGAACATAAGAATGGAGGAACACTGCAGAAGGCCTACTGGCCCATACAAGGCAAGTCCTTATCAAAACAACCACTACCTAAGAATTTATTCCCGTACTCACGACATCAATCAAACCCAGCCCCTCCCACTCATATATTTGTCCAATCTCTTTTTAAAGCCACCCAAGGTCCTAGCCTCTATCACCCTACTCGGAAGATTGTTCCACGCATCTACAACTCTGTTCGAAAACCAGTACTTGCCTATGTCCTTTCTAAATCTAAATTTATCCAATTTAAATCCGTTATTTCTGGTTCTTACTTGGTTCGATATCCTCAGTATTGGTTCGATATCCTCAGTAACTTGGTTCGATATCCTCAGTAACTTGGTTCGATATCCTCAGCCTCTGTTGCCAAACAGCATGAAGTATGTTTTGTCTATGTTGAGAGTGAGTTTGTTGGTCATCATCCAGGTATATATTTTTAGCAGCTCATTGTTTACAGTGTTTCTAAGTACAGTTGGGTTTGAATGGGAGTAGACATAAGTAGTGTCATCTGCGAATAGAACTGGTTTAAGTAGTTGGGATGCATTGGGGAGATCATTGATGTAGAGGAGAAAGAGTGGGCCTAGGACACTAACACTGCTAGCTTTGATCCTACAGTAGAGAAGATATTAAATTTGTTGGCCATGTCAGTAGGTTGTATGTGAGGTTCATTTGGTTTAGTTATGTTTCTCTCTTGTTTCTAGACGGTTTCCTAGAGCCCAAAATTTTGGAGAGGGTTTGCCAGGTACTTTTCATATCGCCTTTTTTGTCAATAAATCTGTTTTCATAATACATTTGTTTTGATTTTCATATTAGTTTTGTGAGTATTGATGTGTATTGTTTAGCCAGTTCTTTAGTAATCAGGCCTAATCTGAACTGCTTTTCAAGTTGGTGCTTTTTATCAATAGAATTGAGGATAATATTTGTTAGCCATGGGCTGTTTAGTCTCTTCTGTGATCTGCTTTTTGATTGGACAATGCATGTTAGAGGTTTAGGGTTTTATGTAAAAACGTTTTGACATCTTTGTCAATATTATTGCTGTCAGCTAGCTCTCGCTGCCAATCAGTGTCACCTAGTGCTGATATTAAATTGTTTACCGATGTCTCATCATCATGCAGGCGAAATGAGATCTTTCTCGTTTCTTGAGGCAATTTACATGAGTTGGTTATGAGAAAAGTGGGGTAGTGGTCTGTAGTGTTGTCTGTGATTATACCTGCTTGTAATGGGGATATCGTGTTGGTCCAGATGAGGTCAAGTAATGAGGCACTTGTCTCGGAGATTCTTGTTGGTTTAGTTGTAGAGGGTAGCAACAAGCAGTTGTTCATAGTGTTTGTAAAATCAGCTACTGGAAGGTCAGTTGCTTGGATGAGGTTTATGTTGAAGTCTCCTGTAAGTATCAGGTGGTGTTTATTCAACTCTGACTCAGTTATCATGTTTCTAAGGTTAATACTAAAAGTGTATGTATTAGAGTGTGGTAGTCTGTAGATTGCTCCAACTGTTATAGGTTTCTTAAGGTTTGTTGATGTGAATTTAGCTATTATGTATTCGCCATTTTTGTCCCTTGTGCAAGTTGATTTCATACATTCCAATTCATCAGAGTAATAGATGGCAGTGCATCCTCCTGGTTGGTCAGGCCTGCAGTTATGTATGGCTGTGTAACCAGGTATGGTAAATGTCTGTCAAATCTTGTTTGAGCCAGGTTTCAGTAAGAATAATGAAAGTTATAGTAGCATTTAGAGACTTCAGTAATGCAAGGAGGTCATCATAGTGTTTACTCAAAGATCTAACATTATAGTTGAAAACTAATGTTCTTGCTGACACTGAGTAGAGTTTTAGCCTGACTAGCAGTGTAGTAATGGCAATTACTGTTAGGATTATTTGTGCAGTTCAATAAGAGGTTATCAGGATCGATAATTGCATTGATAAGGGGCACGTTGAGAAATAAGCTGTTGAAATTACCAAACTGCAAAAAACATTGCTGTTAGCATATGCTAGCCACTAACAAATATGAATATATGGACTAATAATTATTTTAAGGGTAAAAATAAAGGATCTACTGAATTTAAAAGTAAAACAATGCAAATAAAGCACTTTAGCACCTGAATTAGCACCTTAGTTATTTTAACAAATATGAATATATGAACTAAGGTAGTTAATAGATTAGAGAATGGTATTGTGCAAGTATTGTCATTAAGGGTACATAGTACCATATCTTAGAGAGGATGACTACTGTTTTGGAGACTTTCTTGGCTGTATTGATTTTTTTTAACACTTAACTCTTCAGCTGTCTCCCACCGAGGCAGGGTGACCCAAAAAAGAAAAACGCTTTCACCATCATTCACACATAATCACTGTTTTTGCAGAGGTGCCCACATATGACAGTTTAGATGTCACTCCAAACAGCCAGTATCCCAAAACCCCTCCTTTAAAGTGCAGGCATTGTATTTCCCACCTCCAGGACTTAAGTCCAGGTGACCGGTTTCACTGAATTCCTTCACAAAATATTACCTTGCTCACACTCCAACAGCTCATCTAGTCCCAAAAACCATTTGTCTCCACTCCTCTCTAACATACCATACTGAAATTAAGACATGCAAAATTTCTTGTTATGCATGACTTAAGGATTTATATTACTCCAGGAACCTAACCCATTCTAACTTGAAGGTTGAGTTGTACGTATACAATTGTCCCTACAAATTATCAGAGGGTTATATTCCTAGAGACCCCAGCAAAAGTATAAACTAAATACAGTAATGCAAAGTAAGGTTTACACAAGTTTTGTTGGAGAGACCTTTGTATTAGTGTATTGCAGTATTAACAACATTCATAAAAAAAAGACTAAAATGGAGATACTATGGGCATGGCAAAGGAATGGAGCCAGAAGAATGTTGCATAAGTGAATCTATTCACTGGTTGCCCTTTTCTAATAACATAAATGCTGCTATTACTTTATACTGAACTGCATTAAAAATAATGTAGGTCTACAACCCATAACTTTTTTTAAAAGGCAGATTATATAATACAGTGGACCCCCGAGTTTCGGTCATAATTCATTCCAGAAGGCTGTTCAAGTGCCATTACCGAATGAATTTGTTCCCTTAATTAAGGCAAAATGTAAATTAGATTAGTCCTTTCAGACCCCCAAAAATACACATACAAAAGCCCACCCACACCTTCCTCCACACCCACGCTCATATGCCAACACCACTGCCAACACTCCAGATAACTTACAATATTAAACTTACATAATTGTTCGATTTCCGAGGTGACCGAAACTCGGGGGTCCACTGTACTCTTGAGAAGTCATCATACATACTTTTCAAGCTCCTGATACATTTCTTCTCGTCACAAATAACAAAAAAGGCACAATACCGTGACTGGAACAATACATAAATAACCTGCAATTGAAGAAAGGAGCTTACGACAACGTTTCGGTCCGATTTGGACCATTTACAAAGTCACACTAACAGAAAGAAGGGAGAGAAGGAGGTTTATATAGGCAGCTGAGAAGGGTGGGAACAAGAGAAAGTGGTGGAGGAGTAATAGTGGTAGTAGTAGGAGTGGAGTCAAATACTAAGAAAGAGGAGCACTGCAAGGGAGCTAGTGGCTCACATAGGGTAGGGGCAAGAACACGGAGGGGAGGAAAAGATGATAATAATGAACAACATAAACAAGGCAAAAGAATGAAAACAGAGGAGAAAGAAGAAAGAGGAAGGGAAAAAAGAATCAGGTTAAGTCACGGGTGTTCTGAAGTTTGGAGCATTTAACAATGTAGTGGGAAAGGAAAGCATCAACAGACAATCCAGGACTGAGATTCATACAAGGAAAGTTGTGTATAAGGAAGGGTTCAACAAGACGACGACTGTGAAAGTTGGACGTAGGGTAAATAGATGACTGTGATCTCTGACATGACAGAAAAGAGCATTATTGGTGTCGGCAAGCCTAACACTATTTTTGTGCTCCCTAAGTCTGTCAGAAAGAGATTGGCCAGTTTCACCAAAGTACTGTACTGAAGAGGACAGGAGGAACAAGAAAGAGTAGACACCAGGAGCATCTATAGAAGGAGGAGAGGTATGAACTAGATTAGTGCGAAGTGTTAGTCTGGCGGAAAGTAAGTTTGATGTCTAAGGAACGGAGAGAGCTGTTGATACTAGAGAGACCGGAAATGTAGGGAAGACAGGAGAGTTCCCAGGAGTAGAGTTTTGGGAGAGAAGAAAGTCCGTTTAGCACGTGAGAAGGCAGAGTCTATGAAATGGGAAGGGTAGCCAAGATGGGAAAATGAATTATGAAGAGTGGAAATTTCTACTTCAAGGAACTGAGGATCACAAATGCAGAGAGCACGGAGAAAGAGAGGGAGATAAGAACACTTTTCTTGACAGGGAAGCATAAGAAAAGTAGTGAATGTACATACCACTGTGCATAGGCTTGCAGTACACGGAAAAGGCAAAACCTATAACTGAGTGGTGGACATGAACATCAAGGAAAGGAAGCAAGGAATTAGATTCCTATTCACCCTTAACCCCCCATCCTCTTCCCATCTCCACAGCTACAACATTAAGCCTTAAAATAAGTTAGCAAATTACAGACTTGACATGTCTGTGAAAACTTGTACAGTATAATTAATCTAAGCTCTTCTAGAGTTCGTATTATGTACATTTATAAAAGTAAAAAATATTTTTTTCCACTCAGCATTCCTGAGGACTGATCATCCCTTCTTGCTGCGCTTCCTAAGAGCTAAGAAATTCAGAGTGGGAGATGCTTTCATTCTTCTTTGCCACTACTTTGAGTACAGACAACGTCACCGTGAATTATTTCGTGGATTAAACGTTGGAGGTGGAGTTGGCGACTCTGGTAATGGTGAGACGGGAATACAGTCTGCACTTTTAGATGGTTTACCAGGGGTGCTAGCAGAGAGAGATCCATGTGGAAGACCTATTATTGTCCTCTTAGCTAGCAACTGGGATCACTCCAGGTAAGAAAAATTTAAAATTAATCTTGTATATCATAAACTAAAATGTACTTGGAAAAACCTAAATACAACAGTCCTTTGCTTTGTGGGTTCACTAGGCTGTATGCAAATTTGCTTCTATGATGTGTCCAGTTTCTAGCATTAATTACCTACATCCTTCATGAATTTGCCCTGTGAGATAAATGGGGTATGCAAAACGTAATGAAGAATTAGAGTTGATGATCTGATTGTGATTGCCACAGTTTCCATGGAAACTGAAGGATTAAAAAAAAACTCAATAGGTTCAAAAATAGTCAGAAACCTTCTCCTGAATTTGATGTAATATTTAATGTATTACAGTCATCAACATTTACTATGTTATTGTATCTTACATTGCTAACTTATGTATACTCTGTATTTAATGTGTACATATTGAAATTTCTTCCTGTGAAATTAATTTAAAGATATTTGCTGCACAAGTTATCCATCTGGTCATATATTGTCTTTTGTATTTAGGAATAGACATCATTTTTACACTGTTGTAGTTTAGAGATAATTTGTGTACACAATACCAGAACAGTACTTGTCCTGGTTCCCTCACATTGCTGTCACGAAAAGTATTGCTGAAATGTTTTCTCTTAAAATATTTTGCTTGTTTGTTACTGCAGCTTTGTCTTCAACAATGTCACTGTTAGACTGCAGCAGCATTAAAAATGTCACATCTTTTAGCACTATGACCCATTTAGATTTAACACTTTTTTTGTGAGTATAATAGTAATTTAGAATTATCTTGCCTGTTTTTTGACTTTACCAGTGCTCTCAAATCTGCTGAAGCCCCTTCTACCAAAAGTCTGAGAAAAAATTGTTAGAATCTATAGAATATATTACATACCCTAACAACAATAGTATACAGTGGAACCTCGAGTTTTGGCCGCTGTACCAGAAACAGACCTCTCTGGACAGTTTTTTTGTGCGACAGGGATCCAGTGACTCAAGCTGGTCCTGGTGCCAGTAAAAGACAAAGAAGGGAAGTAACCCCAGATAGGGCTTTGATACCTGAAGTACTACTTATGGTGGGGGATTCCCTTCCAAACAATAAGTCCTCCCTCTCTCCTCCCTGTCTTCCATACTCCAACAAGTCTTCAATAAAGGTATGAAAATGTGATTTTAAAAGTTTATCTATTTCATTAGTCATTTAAGTACTAATGTAAAACTATAGTTATTCTTTAATAAATGTATTTTTTTTTAAATATTTTTTGGGGTGTCTGGAACGGATTAATTGGATTTATGGGAAATACTGCTTTGACTTTCGAACAATTTGAGTTTTGGCTGAGCTTCTGGAATGGATTACGGCCGAAACTCGAGGTTCCACTGTATATTTGTTTATTAGTTTTCTAAAAATGTATAATTTCTCTTAGATATGATGTACGCACTGTATATCAGGCTGTCTTGCTAACATTAGAACGTCTAGTAGAAGATGAAGCTGTTCAAGCAGCAGGTGTAGTAGCAATTCTTGATTGGTCAAATTTTCCAGCACGCCTCACCACTAGTTTAACACCAAAACTCCTCAGACTCATGCTTGATGGACTTCAGGTATGTAAAGGATTAAAATAAGTTATATTCTTTGATACTGTTATCTGAAAGGGATCCAATTAATTTAACTTTTTGACTACTTGTGCAGTTGCTTGTTCAGTTCTTTGTGAACATTGTTGCATCTTAGTACATGTTGATACCTTATATCCACAGTCTTTAAAAAGACATGGTTAAACTAATTAGCTGCAGTATTTTTCATTCTAATATAAGCTGGAGTGCAATAAATAATGACAGGAGGAAGACTACAGTCTATACAAGGAGATATTTAATTGACTTTGTTTGTTCAATTAGTGAGACTTTTTTCTTTGTTCTTCAAATCTGTAAACAGACAAGTTAAATGTATTTTCTCTATTCCACCTAACATAATCCATTGACAAACATCTGCTATTTAATTAACAATATATTGAGTTGTTGTTTTGTATGCTTTGCCTCTTAGTCTTAAACTGTGCTAGTATAGTATCTTTGCATCTTTAAAGTACAGTGGTACCTCGACTTACGATATTTTTTCATTCCAGAATGCTGTTCAAGTGCCATTACCAAACGAATTTATCTCCTTAAGAAATAATGTAAAATAGACTAGTCTGTTTAGACCCCTAAAAGTACACTTACAAAAGCATTTAAAAAAATAAACTTACATAAAAGGGTGTGTTTGGGGACCATCGTAAGTCGAGGTACCACTGTACTGTATATAGTATAGTACTTAATTTCATTTATACATTTTCCGAATGGTTTATTTACTCACCACCACCACACTTTTCTCACATCTTCACTATTTTACACAAAATACCCTCTTTGCATCTTATTTCAATAATTTCAAAGTTTCTGTGCAACTTATTAAAATATACAAATTTCAAAGCTGTATTCGTTAAATTTATTGACATCTGTGATGGAACATGAGATGCTATAATAAATGTAGAGAATGTCCCTACACTCTTTTAAACACAAGCTGTCTCCCACCAAGGCAGGGTGACCCAAAAAAGAAGAAACACTCACAAAATTTTTCTTTTTACATATAGTAATTTATAGAGGAGAAGGGGTTACTAGCCCCATGCTCCCAGCATTTTAGTCACCTCTTGTGACACATGGCTTACAGAGGAAGGATTCTTCTCCACTTTTCCATGGAGGAGATTTTTTTTTTTTTTTTCCAAATTTATGCAGCCTCTTGGTCAGTCTAACTTGCTCCATTCTTTCTAAATATCCAGACCATCTCTACTCCCTCTTGCTTCCTGAATCAAACTTTTCATACCACAAATTTGTGTAGAAGTGAAACAAGGACTATGAATGTTGCAATAAGGAAGCTTGAAGCAGTAAGAATGTGCTTAAGATCAATGTTTGATGTAAATACTGTACAGTATTCTTTCTTATGTAGTACTTCAACAAATGTGGCTACAAACCTGATCATTCACCTTGCATAAGCTATTAATAGGAAATAGTTATTTTATTACAGTAATAATAATGTAATAATTATCTTTCACAGGATGCATTTCCTTTACGCTTGGGTGCCTTGCACATGGTCAACCAACCGTGGTATGTGGAAGCAGCACTGGGTCTTGCTCGACCATTTCTAAAAGACAAACTTCGCTCTCGGGTCAGTTCACTGAAAATATTAAGCTAACACACTGTTTTTTACCATTTTTTTTACAAGAAAATTGTTACATTTTTGACATTTTATATTTTATTTTACTTGACTATTGTAAAAGTCAAGTGTACTGCCAGTTTCAGTCCAGCATATGTTCCATGTAGTATATATTAGTCAGTGAAAATAATATATTAAACTAAATAGTACCTATAATCTCGTCTAATGTAAAAATACGTAGTACCTATAAACTTGCTAGACTATAATCCAACTAATTTTTTCTAATGTACAATTATATGCCCTTGTAGTCTTAGCTAAAGGTTTCCCAAAATGCCCTTCATAACCATGGGCTCTCAACATGCACTCGAGTGTCGCCCATTTCTGTGTAAACCATGTCTCATATTGAAATAAACTTGTATAAAATGTTAATGCATTCCAGGAAATTTAGTGTTCAGAGCTCTGAAACTGTTTTCCTACGCCTGTGTTAGTGGAGAACAGGTTTGGTGATACCAGCAGTACGTAGATACATGTATGCATGGTTAGACATCTGTTGAGGAAACGTTTCAGTGAGCGAAACATTTCCTCAGGATTGAAAAAGCCACTCGTAGTAAAACATTTCCTCATTAAATGTCTTGAACTGTGAATGTGCATCTTTATTTGCTCCCATGTCATAATTAACAGTGCATTTCAGAGCTATAATATTACATATCTAATTTTATTTACCCTTTTGCTAAGGATATTGACCAATACTTTACATTCACTACTGTTCCATTCACTTGCAAATAGCATTAAATATGGTTTAATGTTTATAGGTCAGTTTGACAGATGAAAGCTTTAATACAGTACATGTGTAGGGGTGGACAGCAGCTGGTACACGTGTGTAGGGGTGGACAGCAGCTGGTACACGTGTGTAGGGGTGGACAGCAGCTGGTACGGGTAGGTGGACACAGCTGGACACGTGTGTAGGGGTGGACAGCAGCTGGTACACGTGTGTAGGGGTGGACAGCAGCTGGTACACGTGTGTAGGGGTGGACAGCAGCTGGTACACGTGTGTAGGGGTGGACAGCAGCTGGTACACGTGTGTAGGGGTGGACAGCAGCTGGTACACGTGTGTAGGGTGGACAGCAGCTGGTACACGTGTGTAGGGGTGGACAGCAGCTGGTACACGTGTGTAGGGGTGGACAGCAGCTGGTACACGTGTGTAGGGGTGGACAGCAGCTGGTACACGTGTGTAGGGGTGGACAGCAGCTGGTACACGTGTGTAGGGGTGGACAGCAGCTGGTACCGTCTTACTTTTCTATTCACTCCCACCCTCTTGCATCATACCTATCACAGTACACTTTCCATTTGCTCTGTTGTGGTGAGGGTATAAAGTGCCTGCATAGTGTGGGAAGGTCGTGGTGAGTATAATAGTGTGAGACAAAGTTGACCTTCCCATCCTGCATCTCGCCCATTAGCATGTGAGCAGCACCGATAACTACCACACCCTAACACAACAACGTAATTCTTTAATCTGCAGTTCTTAACCAATCTGTACTAAAAAATATTAATTCTTCACACTTGCATTAAATGAACATAAACATAATATCAATGCATATGGTTAAAAAAAAAAAAAAAAAAAATTGACTATATAAAATTTTAACCACTGTCGGAAAACCCAAAATTAAAACTGCTAAGAATGTTGGCATTTTTCTTATTTCTATTGGGGTCCTTTTAATTTTTTCCCCGAGGATGTGACCCACACCAGTCAGCTAACACCCAGGTACCTACTTACTGCTAGGTGAACAAGGACAGCAGGTGTAAGGAAACATGCCCAACGTTTCCACATAATGGGGATTGAACCATGGACAGTGTGTGTGAGGCAAGAACATTGCCAACCCAGCCAATGGACCTTCAGTGTATTGGATTTATAGTTTTTTTATGCATCAAAGACAAAAACCACACTGTCTAGTATTTTCATTTTCACTGGTCAGACAACAGGTAGCCCTGGTCAGGTACTGTTGTAATCTTCCCTCAAGTTGTTTTATGTTAGGTTCAACTAGTTTAGGTTAAATTATCTTAAATATAGGTTTTGTACTGTAGTTAACTAGGAGCATAAGTCAATCAGTGTGACTGCATTATGCCTATGCTAACCTTCCTATGGTGTATAAATATACCTAGTTGGATGAATCTTATTGTAGGCAGCTGGCCCAGTGGCTAGCGCGTCGGTCTGGAGTTTTATGACCCAGGAATGTGGCTGCGAATGCTTCCCTCGGTTTGTTTACTATTATTATTATTATTATAATCAAATAGAAGAAGCGCTAAACCACAGGGGTCATACAGCGCTGCAGGTTATTGTAGGATGCAGGGAGAGTGAGTTGTAAGAGGGAGTTGGACGATTAGTAGGGTATGGAGTGCAAGATGACGGTGGGTAGTGCAGGGGTGGAGGGTAGCAAGAGATCGAGGTAGAAGGGACTGAGGGAGGTGCTAGAGGTATAATCTTCAGAGTTTGTGTAGTAAGTCAGTTTCTGTCAAAAAGTCAACAAGAGAGTCAGGATTAAAGGAGGGTCCATCTGCAAGAAGGGAAGGTAAAGAAAGGGCCGCAGAGCGAAGACGTCGTTGGAGGTAAATTCTGCGTGCTCGTTGATAGAGTGGGCAGTCCAACAGGATATGTCGAACAGACACTGGAACCTGACAATGCTCACAGAGAGGGGCAGGGAGCCTCTCCATGAGATACCCGTGAGTAAGACGAGTGTGGCCGATGCGAAGACGGGAGAGAGTAGTCTCCCAACCTCGACATTGGTGACAAGAAGGCCAGAAACCTATAACCGGTTTAATAGAATGAAGTTTGTTATTCAGCAGGTCAGACCAGCGTTGTTGCCAACGGGTGCGAAGGTGGGTAGCAATGACCGCAAAATAGTCCGTGAAAGGAACACCTCTATATGAAACTGGAAGGTCATGTACTGCTGACCGCGCAGCAGTGTCTGCCTGTTCATTGCCCTGTACGTCAACATGACCAGGGACCCAACAAAAAACAATATCTTTATGCTTGCTAAAGATACGGCGTAACCAAAGGTGGATACGAAGAACTAGGGGTGAGGTGTATCAATTTTACGGATAGCCTGTAAAGCACTAAGGGAGTCTGAAACGACCACAAATGGTGACTCGGGCATAGATGCAATACGGATAAGTGCCACAAGAATGGCATACAATTCAGCCGTAAATATGCTAGCCGAGGGTAATAGATGCCCTCGTACAACGCTGTCCG
>WNWK01029739.1:0-12500 GCA_009830355.1 Cherax destructor
AATAAATTAGATAGGCAGGAACGGCCCCTCGTGAATCCATGCTGGGTATCATTAATCAAATTATGGTTATCTAGATGGCTTCTAATAATATCAGCTATAATTGACTCTAGTAATTTGCCTACAATTGAGGTCAGGCTTATTGGGCGGTAGTTTGACGGTAGTGACTTGTCCCCTGCTTTAAAAATAGGAATTACATTAGCCATCTTCCACATATCAGACACTACACCTGTTTGAAGAGATAAATTAAAAATGTTAGATATTGGTTCACAGAGTTCCATTTTGCATTCCTTAAGAACCCTTGCAAAAAGCTCATCAGGACCCGGCGATTTATTTTGTTTCAGTCGGTCCAGCTGTTTCATAATCATTTCGCTAGTGACTGTGATATTACATAATTTATCTTCTTCTGGGCCTCTGTAAAAATTAATTACTGGGATATTATTAATGTCTTCCTGTGTGAAAACCGAGAGAAAATAATTATTAAAAATAGAGCACATATCATTCTCCTTGTCAGTAAGATGCCCAAAGTTATTTTTAAGGGACCTATCTTATCCCTAACTTTTGTTCTATAAACCTGGAAAAACTTTTGGGTTAGTTTTTGAATCCCTAGCAACTTTAATTTCATAGTCCCGTTTAGCTTTTCTTATTCCCTTTTAACGTCCCTCTTAATGTCAGTATACTGATTTATAAGATGACCCTCACCTCTTTTATGCGCCTATAAATTCCTTTCTTCTGCCCTAAAAGATATTTGAGCCTATTATTCATCCATTTTGGGTCATTTCTACTTGATCTAATTTCTTTATACGGGATAAATGTTCTTTGGGCAGCCTGTATAGTGTTAAGAAACTGTCATATTGATACCTCTCTTCTTCACCCCAGTCCACAGTTGATAAGTGTTCTCTAAGTCCATTATAATCTGCTAAGCGAAAATCTGGGACCATTACTGAATTATCCCTACTATCATACATCCATTCAATGCTAAAGGTAATTGACTTGTGGTCGCTTGAGCCGAGTTCCTCTGTAATTTCTAAATTATTAACAAGGGTTTCCTTGCTTGCCAGAACCAAGTCAAGTAGGTTATTTCCCCTTGTAGGTTCTGTTACAAACTGCTTCAAAAAGCAATCCTGAACTACTTCTAAAAAGTCGTTAGATTCTAAATTCCCTGTCATGAAATTCCAATCAATCTGACTAAAGTTAAAGTCCCCTAGAATTACTAACGTCGAGGTATGACTGGGGTACTGTGTGTTGAGATGGCTGCTGAGATGATGCCTTGAAGATAGCCTTTTTGGAAATCGGAGTCATTGTGTCTGTAGTTTTTAGCGATGAAATTGAGGTCTTGTTTTGGTTTCGTGATTCCTGTTGCAAATTTGAGACCTAAGCTGAGGGCTTCAGTTTCTGTGGTTGACAGTGGACGAGTTGAAAGATTTTGAATAATTTCAGGTCTTAAAGTCCCCTAGAATTACTAACGTCGAGGTATGACTGGGGTACTGTGTGTTGAGATGGCTGCTGAGATGATGCCTTGAAGATAGCCTTTTTGGAAATCGGAGTCATTGTGTCTGTAGTTTTTAGCGATGAAATTGAGGTCTTGTTTTGGTTTCGTGATTCCTGTTGCAAATTTGAGACCTAAGCTGAGGGCTTCAGTTTCTGTGGTTGACAGTGGACGAGTTGAAAGATTTTGAATAATTTCAGGTCTTCCTAAACTTTTCCACTGAGAATTATCGCAGAGAGTTTGGAGTTTCCTAGTAAGTCTGATTTTTTGCTGAACATTAGCTGTGGTAACTCTGCTGCGAATAATTTCGGCGGTGCGTCTGTTCATGTTACCCCGGAGTGTCGTGCCTAGTGTCCTGGCTTGAAGAAAAGTTTCCTTTGTAGCGTTGTTCAGGTCATCTGCACACTCTTCAAGGTAAGTTCGTGCAGTTGCGGAGAAAGGAGGTTTAATGTTGGCAATTTGAGGAGGAGTAGATCTTGGTAACACCATTTCTTGGATACAGTCACGAAGAAAATTGTGTCTATTGCGAAGTGAGTAAGCTTTTAGAAGAAGATCCAGGTATTCTCTGTGTGAAGGATACATTTCTACTGCAGTGTTTGACACGATGGAAATAAATGGTATAAAATACCGACACAATGGAAAAATAAACACATAAGCAGTATAATGTGATCCTTTATTGACAACGTTTCGCCCACGCAGTGGGCTTTATCGAGTCAACACCGAAATTTACACAACCATTTAATCAACTACAGAAACGCAAGACTCATCGCCAGAGAAGACAACACGCAATACCGAAGAATCCTAGAATCATCACTCATCTGTATATCCAACAACTTCAACCAGAACAACGGCTTCTACAACATAGCTGAACCTATTGCCAAGAAACTTCTTCAACGCTATCCCACCTAGAACTCAAGAATGGTACACTGCAGGTCCTTTAAGTCACACTATGTTTTTAACTATCACACTACTTTTTAAGACTCACATGCAGCTTTCTCCACCTGACCCAGCATTCTCCACCTGACTGTACCCTATATATATCTCCATGTTGCTCAATATCCAGGTAGATCTGTCTGTGACTCGATAAAGCCCACTGCGTGGGCGAAACGTTGTCAATAAAGGATCACATTATACTGCTTATGTGTTTATTTTTCCAAGAAGAACAGGAGGAGTGTGAGGTTGTCAGGCCCTCAATCTTGAGTCGATGTTGTCAGTCCATCAATCTTGAATAGAATAACAGCATATGAGCAGAGGGAGCTTATATACTGTAGACAGGAGAGTTGCAGCAGTTGTAGGAGGTGTCACATTTGTTCAATGTGGAAGTAGGTCGTGCCCAAGGTTGCATATGTGTTGCATATGTGTCTAATTTACCAACTCGTCGGTTCTCTGAACCATTCATTCACATTTGGTATCCTACCTTGGAAATAAATGGTATAAAATACCGACACAATGGAAAAATAAACACATAAGCAGTATAATGTGATCCTTTATTGACAACGTTTCGCCCACGCAGTGGGCTTTATCGAGTCCCAGACAGATCTGTCTGGGACTCGATAAAGCCCACTGCGTGGGCGAAACGTTGTCAATAAAGGATCACATTATACTGCTTATGAGGTATCCTACCTTCACTAATAAGATATCTTGACATGTCACATAGGTTATTATACTGTCTATCTCTATATTCCTCAATAAGTGGACAATTCAGCACATAGTGTTCAAGACAGTGACCATATGCCTGATCACATAATTTGCATTTAGTTTGATCATCATCTGTGTATCTCCCAAACTGCCAGAAGTACTTGTAGCCAAGCCGAAGCCTGGCCACTACAACATCAGTCAGTCTGTTCACATTGCAAGTTGCTCCATAAACATACTTATCTACATTCATGTTATCATAGATACTCCAATATAGAATCTATATTATGCCAATATATCACCTTTATCATTAATATATAAACTAATTGCTAACTTTTTATACTAATTGTTAAATTCTCAATGTTTAAATTCCAGTACCTAAATTTTGTAAACCTAACCTTACAATCTGTATATCCATTGTATAGCTATTGAGTAAGACCTATCATAAGACTGCCTGAAAAGCCTAGGCATACCTAGGCATATTATTGGCCATCTTGTAATATCAACTTTAATGTATAACTATAAGTACCCCCCACCTTGTATTACATGAAATAAAGGATTTGAATTTGAATAGTGGGTTATAGATCTACTCAGGCTTCTAACTGCATTCCTATAGCTATCATTTTCATTATTTATTTCTCTCCTAATATTATTCCTAATGCTAGACACAGATATACCAAAGTTATATTCTACATTCTCCTTATGGGTGCTCTTCTTGGCTAACACATCAACTTTATCATGAAGGAGTAATCCAATGTGTGTAATAATATTGGTAGAATTACCGACAATATGTTAAGTAAAAGGACACAAATGCAACTAATGTGACATTTTATTGTGGCAACGTTTCGCTCTCCAGGAGCTTTCTCAAGCCGTTACAAGCGATAATGGACATAGTGGGTTTATATATACTCTCAAAGTGAGGTGAAATACTAGTGGTGGTAGTAGTAGTGATATTAGTAGTAGTAGTAGTAATACAATAAGGTAGAACAATCAATATGCACATGAGTAAAAGGTGATAAAACAAATACTAGGGTAGTATAACAATAGGTTAGACAAATATTTCTGCTGGAGGTTGAAATATCGAAGGCCTGTAGGAGTGTTCCACATCTACGATGTGCTTGTGTTGAATTAGCAGGAGAGACTATGTGATGGTAGGGTTTACTGTTTTCAGGAGGATTCTTGCTAAGACTTCAGAGATGGTGAAGCTGCCTTTGTTTTGTTTAATTGTGTTAGAAACAGAGATAAGTGCTGATTCAAGGCATTTGCGTCTACGGAAATTGAGTTTTTTGATTACTACCTCCAGCAGAAATATTTGTCTAACCTATTGTTATACTACCCTAGTATTTGTTTTATCACCTTTTACTCATGTGCATATTGATTGTTCTACCTTATTGTATTACTACTACTACTACTAATATCACTACTACTACCACCACTAGTATTTCACCTCACTTTGAGTATATATAAACCCACTATGTCCATTATCGCTTGTAACGGCTTGAGAAAGCTCCTGGAGAGCGAAACGTTGCCACAATAAAATGTCACATTAGTTGCATTTGTGTCCTTTTACTTAACAATCCAATGTGTGACGGAATCCATAGCAAATGTACTTTAATTCCTTTGTCCCAGATTTTTGAGTATCTATACCTGGCTTCTCCAATGAACATGCTGTTAGAGTCATTATAGGAGTCAAGAGCCATCAATGATGACATAGAATCAGTAATGATGATAGAGTCAAGCTCAGTGTCATAAGTTAGCTTTAGTGCCATAAGGATTGCAAACAATTCAGTTTGCAGTGTAGACGCCCAGTTGTTAATTCTTATGCCTAGTTCAAAAAAAATATTATTGTTCTTAACTAGGGAGGTGGCAACCAGAGCAGATGCAGCCCTGCCAGAAGACTCCTGTTTAGATCCATCAGTGTATATAACTTGAGATAACTTATTACTACCAGCTAGGCGATAAATTTCTTCTTGAGCAGTTGCTTTAACAAGTGATTTAAGGAAGGGATTACTAGCAATGAGCTTCTTGGGAGGGACTTGCAGGTCACATAAGAACATAAGAAAGGAGGAACACTGCAACAGGCCTACTGGCCTGTACTTGGCAGGTCCATATCAAAACCAACCCACCAACAAAAATATTTGTGCAACCCATCCCCATCGCCATCCAAGCAAGAAGCCCCGACAACACCCCCCCTCCTTCCCCAACAACTGTGCAAGTCCCGTTCAAATCCAACCCTCTCACTCACAACCCCCTCTCACTCACAAGAACACAGAAATAAGGAACACTGCATCAAGCCAACTGATCCACACTAGGCAAAACCCAAAACCACTCCCACAAACAAAAACTCCTATCCAACCCACCTACTCCATCCATGGAATATGCTTTGATAATCAGGGCACTATAAAATAGGGTACTGAAGGAGCTGAAGCACCTGGTCCATCACCAGGGCACTGAATATGCCGAAGCACATGATCTATCACCTAGGGCTTGAAGGAGCTGAAGCACCTGGTCCATCATGGGGGCTAGGAAGCCGAAGCACCTGGTCCATCACAGGGTACTGAGGAGCCGAAGCACCTGGTCCATCACCAGGTTGCTAAGGGAGCGAAGCACCTGGTCCATCACAGGGTACTGAAGGAGCCGAAGCACCTGGTCCATCCCCAAAGGTAACTGAATGAGTAAGCACCTGGTCCATCACAAGGGTACTGAAGGAGCCGAAGCACCTGGTCCATCACCAGGATACTGAAGAGTAGAGCACCTGGTCCATCACCAGGGTACTGAGGAGCCGAACCACCTGGTCCATCACCAGGGTACTGAATCAGTAAACAAGCACCTGGTATACGGAGGTCTGGGTAGCGGAACCACTGGTCCATCCGGGTACGGATATCAATTAACACAGGCTATGTTCGTATACGGGAGTAATGTCTTGGGTAGCGGGCTGGGTTTGGTGTCGTGGGTACGGGAGTAATGTCATGGGTAGCGGAGGTGGGTTTGATAAGTACTTACCTTGTTTGGTCTGCAGTGTTCTTATGTAAAAAAAAAAGGAGCATATAATACAAAAAAATCGTTCTGAAAGTAGATAAATATGGTGAAAGTTGAAAGCCATTTAACCACAAGAAGAGAAAGTCGTGGAAGTCTTTAAGAACGTCTAGCAACATCCTGAGAAAGATAGAGGGAGGAGAGAGAGAGAGAGAGAGAGAGTAGAGTGAGAGAAGAGAGCCAGTTTAAATGTCCAAGGACTATAAACATCTTCAGCAGAGTCGGTAAAACATTTTAACTTACTATTTTAAGAGGAGTGTAAACACTCTTAAGAGAATGTTTTATGTAACGCTAAACTCTTGTGTGTAAGGGAAGGGGGAGAGTGATAAACATTCAGAAAATGTTTATTTGGAATATTTGGTGATGTGTGTGTGTGTTTGGTGAGTTTAAATGGCCTACGTGTGTTTTAAAAATGTCCCTTGATGTTCATTAATGTTTTTATTTTTAAAAAGGATGTTTGGAAAATCTTTGGAAATGTTTAAAATGTTGTTTAATGTTTAGTAATGCTTTTTTTTAAAGGAATGTTTGGAACACTGGGAAATATTTATCGTTCTTAGAATGTTTAAAAGGCTTGGGAATGTTTTAAAATGTTCTTTGATGTTTAGTAATGTTTTTTCAAAGGAATTTTTTAAAGACTTAGGAATGTTTGTTCTTAGAATGTATAAAACGAATGTTTTGAAAAGGCTTTGAGAATTAATAAAATAATTAATTAATGTTTACTAATGTTTTAAAAGGCCTTGGGAATGTTTAAAATGTTCTTAGTGATGTTTAGGAATGTTTTACAGCCGTCCAACTTTCAATAATTGAATACAAACAACTGTCATATTTTTTTCTGTTCTTTGGTAATTGACTAAACCTTGTATAGCCTGCTGGTGTAGTCTGCTGGTGTAGCCTGCTGGTGTATCCTGCTGGTGTAGTCTGCTGGTGTAGTCTGCTGGTGTATCCTGCTGGTGTATCCTGCTGGTGTAGTCTGCTGGTGTAGTCTGCTGGTGTATCCTGCTGGTGTATCCTGCTGGTGTAGTCTGCTGGTGTAGCCTGCTGGTGTAGCCTGCTGGTGTAGCCTGCTGGTGTAGTCTGCTGGTGTAGTCTGCTGGTGTATCCTGCTGGTGTATCCTGCTGGTGTAGTCTGCTGGTGTAGCCTGCTGGTGTAGCCTGCTGGTGTAGCCTGCTGGTGTAGTCTGCTGGTGTAGCCTGCTGGTGTATCCTGCTGGTGTAGTCTGCTGGTGTAGCCTGCTGGTGTATCCTGCTGGTGTAGCCTGCTGGTGTAGTCTGCTGGTGTAGTCTGCTGGTGTATCCTGCTGGTGTATCCTGCTGGTGTAGTCTGCTGGTGTAGCCTGCTGGTGTAGCCTGCTGGTGTAGCCTGCTGGTGTAGTCTGCTGGTGTAGCCTGCTGGTGTAGCCTGCTGGTGTAGCCTGCTGGTGTAGTCTGCTGGTGTAGCCTGCTGGTGTAGTCTGCTGGTGTAGTCTGCTGGTGTAGCCTGCTGGTGTAGTCTGCTGGTGTAGCCTGCTGGTGTAGCCTGCTGGTGTAGTCTACCTGACTGTGTAGTCTGCTTGTGCAGCCTGCTGGTGTAGCCTGCTGGTGAAGTCTGCTGGTGTAGCCTGCTGGTGTAGCCTGCTGGTGTAGTCTGCTGGTGTAGCCTGCTGGTGTAGCCTGCTGGTGTAGTCTACCTGACTGTGTAGTCTGCTGGTGTAGCCTGCTGGTGTAGCCTGCTGGTGAAGTGTGCTGGTGTAGCCTGCTGGTGAAGTCTGCTGGTGTAGCCTGCTGGTGTAGTCTGCTGGTGAAGTCTGCTGGTGTAGCCTGCTGGTGTAGTCTGCTGGTGAAGTCTGCTGGTGTAGCCTGCTGATGTAGCCTGCTGGTGTAGTCTGCTGGTGAAGTCTGCTGGTTTAGCCTGCTGGTGTATCCTGCTGGTATAGTCTACCTGGCTGTGTAGACTACCTGGCTGTGTAGCCTGATGGTGTAGTCTACCTGGCTGTGTAGCCTGATGGTGTAGTCTACCTGGCTGTGTAGACTACCTGGCTGTGTAGACTACCTGGCTGTGTAGACTACCTGGCTGTGTAGACTACCTGGCTGTGTAGACTACCTGGCTGTGTAGACTACCTGGCTGTGTAGACTACCTGGCTGTGTAGACTACCTGGCTGTGTAGACTACCTGGCTGTGTAGCCTGATGGTGTAGTCTACCTGGCTGTGTAGCCGTGCTGGTGTAGTCTACCTGGCTGTGTAGCCTGCTGGTGTAGTCTACCTGGCTGTGTAGCCTGCTGGTGTAGTCTACCTGGCTGTGTAGCCTGATGGTGTAGTCTACCTGGCTGTGTAGCCTGCTGGTGTAGTCTACCTGGCTGTGTAGCCTGCTGGTGTAGTCTACCTGGCTGTGTAGCCTGCTGGTGTAGTCTACCTGGCTGTGTAGCCTGCTGGTGTAGTCTACCTGGCTGTGTAGCCTGCTGGTGTTGTCTACCTGGCTGTGTAGCCTGCTGGTGTAGTCTACCTGGCTGTGTAGCCTGCTGGTGTAGTCTACCTGGCTGTGTAGCCTGCTGGTGTAGTCTACCTGGCTGTGTAGCCTGCTGGTGTAGTCTACCTGGCTGAGTAGCCTGCTGGTGTAGTCTACCTGGCTGTGTAGCCTGCTGGTGTAGACTACCTTGCTGTGTAGCCTGCTGGTGTAGACTACCTGACTGTGTAGCCTGCTGGTGTAGACTACCTGACTGTGTAGCCTGCTGGTGTAGACTACCTGGCTGTGTAGCCTGCTGGTGTAGACTACCTGACTGTGTAGCCTGCTGGTGTAGTCTACCTGGCTGTGTAGCCTGCTGGTGTAGACTACCTGGCTGTGTAGCCTGCTGGTGTAGACTACCTGGCTGTGTAGCCTGCTGGTGTAGACTACCTGACTGTGTAGCCTGCTGGTGTTGACTACCTGACTGTGTAGCCTGCTGGTGTAGTCTACCTGACTGTGTAGCCTGCTAGTGTAGACTACCTGACTGTGTAGCATGCTGGTGAAGACTACCTGGCTGTGTAGCCTGCTGGTGTAGACTACCTGGCTGTGTAGCCTGCTGGTGTAGACTACCTGACTGTGTAGCCTGCTGGTGTAGTCTACCTGACTGTGTAGCCTGCTGGTGTAGACTACCTGACTGTGTAGCCTGCTGGTGTAGACTACCTGACTGTGTAGCATGCTGGTGTAGACTACCTGACTGTGTAGCCTGCTGGTGTAGTCTACCTGACTGTGTAGCCTGCTGGTGTAGACTACCTGACTGTGTAGCCTGCTGGTGTAGTCTACCTGGCTGTGTAGCCTGCTGGTGTAGACTACCTGGCTGTGTAGCCTGCTGGTGTAGACTACCTGACTGTGTATTCTGCTGGTGTAGACTACCTGGCTGTGTAGAAGTAAGGTGCCTTGACGGGTTTACCGCGCCACGTTCGTTATAGTAACCTCTTCTGATTGGCTCAGACTTCCAAGTGACGTCTTAAGATTCGAGCTCGGTGATTGGCTGAGATTTCCCCGGTGACGTCACGAGTTCAGAAATCACTGATTGGCCAGACATCTTTGACGTCATGGGCACTATGACGTCGGAGTGGGGGGAGAGGGAGAAGTGATAGGAGTGGGAGGAGAGGGAGTGGAGAGGGAGCTCCGGATATACGACCAAAAAACTGGTATACACAGTGTGGTATAGACATTGTGTAATTTCTCTCTCTCTCTCTCTCTCTCTCTCTCTCTCTCTCTCTCTCTCTCTCTCTCTCTCTCTCTCTCTCTCAAGCGTTGGAAAATATGTAATTGAGATAGAAAAAGAGAGAGGAAGGAAGGGAAGGGGAGAGAGAGAGAGAGAAGGAGGTGGGGGAGAGAGAGAGAGAGGGGGAGGGGAAAGATTGAGGGAGGTGGGGAGAGAGAGGGTGGAGGGGACAGAGAGAGGGGGAGATGGAAAGAGAGAAAAGATAAAAAAAGAGGGAGGTGGGGAGGGGAAAGAGGGAGGGAGGGGAAGAGAGGCAGGCAGGTAGTTTGGGAGGTCCACAACTGCTCATAAGATGTATGGTTTAATTAAGAATGACAATTAAGGTTAATTACCTTGCAAGACCTGGGCACTTACCTGGGAGATTACCTGTGGCACCTATTGTTCTCTTCTGGCACTCTGATGGCGACCTTGGCACTCAGGTTACCTGGCAGTGATGGAAACCCTGGCACTCTGATGGCAACCTTGGCACTCAGGTGACCTGGTACTCTGATGGCAACCTTAGCACTTGGGTAACCTGGTACTCTGATGACAACCTTGGCACTCGGGTGACATGGTACTCTAATGGCAACCTTGGCACTCAGGTAACCTGGCACTCTGATGGCAACCTTGGCATTCTGATGGCAACCTTGGCACTCGGATGACCTGGCACTCTGGAAACCCTGGCACTTTGATGGCAACCTTGGCACTCAGGTGACCTGGCACTCTGATGGCTACCTTGGCACTCAGGTGACCTGGCACTCTGATGGCAACCTTGGCACTCAGGTGACCTGGCACTCTGATGGCAACCTTGGCACTCTGATGGCAACCTTGGCACTCTGATGGCAACCTTGGCACTCAGGTGACCTGGCACTCTGATGGCAACCTTGGCACTCAGGTGACCTGGCACTCTGATGGCTACCTTGGCATGGAATAATTCACAATACCATGATTTAATATGAAGGAAACAAGGAATAAGAGAGAGATTTACACCCTCCTTCCACCTACCTTCTTATTGCTTTCTCTCCCACACTCCAACGTCTTTCCCCATCATGGCACCATAAGACTCCCTCAACTTAAGCCATTTGTCACTTACAGGGAAGATAACTAACTAGCCTCCCCGTGGGTCATTATGCACCCCCCCAACCACCACCAACAGCCTGCTTGATCCACCCAACTCATCCTAAACTTACATTCCTTCCCTTCTACGCTGTTATGCCAGGCTTAACCTTTTTTTCTCTAGCTTTCTCAGTTTTCTCTAGCTTTCTCAGTTTTCTCTAGCTTTCTCAGTTTTCTAGCTTTCAGCTTTCTCTAGCTTTTCTCTCAGTTTCTCTGAGCTTTCTCAGTTTTCTCTAGCTTTCTCAGTTTTCTCTAGCTTTCTCAGTTTTCTGTAGCTTTCTCAGTTTTCTCTAGCTTTCTCAGTTTTCTCTAGCTTTCTCAGTTTTCTCTGGCTTTCTCAGTTTTCTCTAGCTTTCTCAGTTTTCTCTAGCTTTCTCAGTTTTCTCTAGCTTTCTCAGTTTTCTCTAGCTTTCTCAGTTTTCTCTAGCTTTCTCAGTTTTCTCTAGCTTTCTCAGTTTTCTCTAGCTTTCTTAGTTTTCTCTAGCTTTCTCCATTTTTCACATCAACTTTCCAGCTATCACTTCAGCTTTCTAGCTTTCACTTCAGCTTTCTAGCTTTCACTTGAGCTTTCTAGCTTTCACTTGAGCTTTCTAGCTTTCACTTGAGCTTTCTAGCTTTCACTTAAGCTATCTCTAGCTTTCACTTAAGCTATCTCTAGCTTTCACTTAAGCTATCTCTAGCTTTCACTCCTGCTTTTCTTTAACTTTCTCCACCTTTCACTTCAGCTTTTCCTCCAGTTTTCTTTGTCTCTCTTTTATAGCTTTTCTTTATTTTAAGATTTATACTTTCTACATTTTCTTCTACTTTCTCTTGTATATGTGGTTATCATGTCTTGTGTCATGATGTTATTTATGGTTCTGTCGTGTCTAGCTCACCCGCCTGTTTGTTCTGGTATGTGGCACCACACACCTGCTGCTGCTCTATATTTCTGGCAGTTTTGTAGTATGTTACAAGCCAGTGTTTATACACAGTTATACTTCTGTGCTATTATTGTGGTGACCTGCAGCCTTAATGACCCTCGTGTAGTAGATAGGCTTTAAACTTGGTACTTCTTCTACCTGGACTTAAATATTAGTTCATTAAATCCCAAATGTACTCCCACTATCTCTAAATCACCAGTACCCTTGTGTAAATCCCTATCTGAACACTGGTGGCTGTCCCTAATCTCTCACACACATGAAGTCAGTAAATGGTTGGGAATTCAGGACGACGACCCAAGCACAGCATTTTTTCTCATTTACAAGATTTACAATGGTAGCATTGTGATTATTTGTTTACAAAGGTGAGAGTTGGAGAAAGATACAGGAGTTGAGGAACAAAGGCTCTTGGTATAGCTGTAATAAGGTCCACATGACTACAGTTTACCTCTATATGCTACTGTAACTTCGCCTTTAACTGCACGTTTGTACCTGGACTCTCCTGTACTAGTCTCCTTTTGACATCGTAAAATAGTCACACAAACTATTATAACTTCAAAGTAGTGAGGTGTGGATACTGGACTATCACCTACTGTACTATCTCCTGACGTCGTAAAATAGTCG
>WNWK01029739.1:15000-24114 GCA_009830355.1 Cherax destructor
ACGACTTATCCGGAGTCCCTAGGCCTATATTTGGCCAGGAAGAGGCCGTACGTGCCTTTCCTGCAGCCCAGAGCCAGGGAGAACCTCGATATTTATCAAGAATAAGATTGAAGAGTGAAGGCTGTGGCAATATTGACTTAGTTGAACAAATATAAGAGAATTTATGACTGCTGACAACACCAAGGGATTTATACAGTCCTGTTGTTGTTATTGTATTATCCTTTAGAGAGTTCCATTTTGTTGTATTTTTGTTGTTGATTCTCTCTCTCATTTTGTATTATATATATATATATATATATATATATATATATATATATATATATATATATATATATTCTAGGTAGTAGGTTGGTAGACAACAACCACCCAGGGAGGTACTACCGTCCTGCCAAGTGAGTGTCAAACGGAAGCCTGTAATTGTTTTACATGATGGTAGGATTGCTGCGTGTCGTAAGAGGCGATTAAAATGCCGGGAGCAAGAGGCTAGTAACCCCTTCTCCTGTATACAATACTAAAGTTAAAAAAAAGAAACTTTTGTTTTTGGGTCACCCTGCCTCGGTGGGATACGGCCGGTTTGTTGAAAGAATGAATATATTTGTATATGTCCACTGGTCTACAATAATAGATCTACTGATCTACAATAATAGGTCTACTGGTCTACAATAATGTCTACTGGTCTACAATAGGCCCGGTCTACTCCATATATGTCTTCTAAATCTTCCTCGGCTTAACCTTGACCCCCATTCTTTCCCAGGGAGGCTGTGACTTTCTCTTGACCGCTAAAACTGCTGTGGTCAAGCAGGGCGCCTGGGGAACGGCAGCCAATCAGAGTGAGGGTCGTCTGATTTCCCTCAAGACTCAGATAGGCAAATATGTGTGTGTGGTAGACCCCACCTGATGGGTCATCTGATCTGACTGATCCAGCAACTCCCTAGCTCTCTCTACCTCTCTCATTAATGGTCCAGGACCACTAGACCACAACATTAGTGGTCCAGGATCACTAGAACACATTAGTGGTCCAGGACTACTAGACCACAACATTAGTGGTCCAGGATCACTAGACCACAACATTAGTGGTCCAGGATCACTAGACCACAACATTAGTGGTCCAGGATCATTAGACCACATTAGTGGTCCAGGACTACTAGACCACAATATTAGTGGTCCAGGACTATTAGACCACAACATTAGTGGTTCAGGACTATTAGACCACAACATCAGTGGTCCAGGACTATTAGACCACAACATTAGTGGTCCAGGACTACTAGACCACAACATTAGTGGTCCAGGACTACTAGACTACAACATTAGTGGTCCAGGACTACTAGACCACACCATTAGTGGTCCAGGACTACTAGACCATAACATTAGTGGTCCAGGACTACTAGACCACAACATTAGTGGTCCAGGACGCCTAGACCACAACATTAGTGGTCCAAGACTATTAGACCACAACATTAGTGGTCCAGGATCACTAGACCACCTTAGTGGTCCAGGATCACTAGACCACATTAGTGGTCCAGGCCTACTAGACCACAACATTAGTGGTCAGGATCACTAGACCACAACATTAGTGGTTCAGGACTACTAGACCACAACATTAGTGGTCCAGGACTACTAGACCACAACATTAGTGGTCCAGGATCACTAGACCACATTAGTGGTCCAGGATCACTAGACCACATTAGTGGTCCAGGATCACTAGACCACATTAGTGGTCCAGAACTACTAGACCACAACATTAGTGGTCCATGATCACTAGACCACAACGTTAGTGGTTCAGGACTACTAGACCACAACATTAGTGGTCCAGGACTATTAGACCACAACATTAGTGGTCCAGGACTACTAGACCACAACATTAGTGGTCCAGGACTACTAGACCACAACATTAGTGATCCAGGACTACTAGACCACAACATTAATGGTCCAGGATCACTAGACCACAACATTAATGGTCCAGGATCACTAGACCACAATATTAGTGGTCCAGGATCACTAGACCACAATATTAGTGGTCCAATATCACTAGATCATATTAGTGGTCCAGGACTACTAGACCACAAATTAGTGGTCCAGGACTAATAGACCACAACATTAGTGGTCCAGGACTACTAGACTACATTAGTGGTCCAGGACTACTAGACCACAACATTAGTGGTCCAGGATCACTAGACCACAACATTAGTGGTCCAGGACTACTAGACCACAACATTAGTGGTCCAGGACTACTAGACCACAACATTAGTGGTCCAGGACTACTAGACAACATTAGTGGTCCAGGACTAATAGACCACAACATTAGTGGTCGAGGATCACTAGACCACAACATTAGTGATCCAGGATCACTAGACCACAACATTAGTGCTCCAGGACTACTAGACCACAATATTAGTGGTCCAGGACTACTAGACAACAACATTAGTGGTCCAGGACTATTAGACCACAACATTAGTGGTCCAGGATCACTAGACCACATTAGTGGTCCAGGATCACTAGACCACATTAGTGGTCTAGGACTACTAGACCACAACATTAGTGGTCCAGGATCACTAGACCACAACATTAGTGGTCCAGGATCACTAGACCACAACATTAGTGGTCCAGGACTACTAGACCACAACATTAGTGGTCCAGGACTACTAGACCACAACATTAGTGATTCCAGGACTACTAGACCACAACATTAGTGGTCCAGGACTACTAGACCACAACATTAGTTGTCCAGGACTACTAGACCACAGCATTAGTGGTCCAGGACTATTAGACCACAACATTAGTGGTCCAGGATCACTAGATCACCTTAGTGGTCCAGGCTCACTAGACCACATTAGTGGTCCAGGATCACTAGACCACATTAGTGGTCCAGGCCTACTAGACCACAACATTAGTGGTCCAGGATCACTAGACCACAACATTAGTGGTTCAGGACTACTAGACCACAACATTAGTGGTCCAGGACTACTAGACCACAACATTAGTGGTCCAGGACTACTAGACCACAACATTAGTGGTCCATGATCACTAAACCACAACATTAATGGTCCAGGATCACTAGACCACAATATTAGTGGTCCAGGATCACTAGACCACATTAGTGGTCCAGGACTACTAGACCACAACATTAGTGTTCGAGGGCTACTAGACCACAACATTAATGGTCCAGGATCACTAGACCACAACATTAATGGTCCAGGATCACTAGACCATAATATTAGTGGTCCAGGATCACTAGACCACATTAGTGGTCCAGGAATACTAGTCTACAACATTAGTGGTCCAGGACTATTATACCACAACATTATTGGTCCAGGACTACTAGACCACAACATTAGTGGTCCAGTACTACTAGACCACAACATTAGTGGTCCAGGAATACTAGACAACAACATTAGTGGTCCAGGATTACTAGACCACAACATTAGTGGTCCAGGATCACTAGACCACAACATTAGTGGTCCAGGACTACTAGAGAACATTAATGGTCCAGGACTACTTGACCACAACATTAGTGTTCCATGATCACTAGACCACAACATTAGTGGTCCAGGACTACTAGACCACAACATTAGTGGTCCAGGATCACTAGACCACAACATTAGTGGTCCAGGACTACTAGACCACAACATTAGTGGTCCAGGACTACTAGACAACATTAGTGGTCCAGGAGTACTAGACCACAACATTAGTGGTCCAGGACCACTAGACCACAAAATCTCAACAAAAAAATTTCTTGAAAAAAATACAAGACATTAAGCAGCTCTTATATACATGCAGTTAATGGCGCTGTCTGGTAGTGTCCTTCACTGTCTGGCACTGTTATACTGTGGCACTGGTGGTGTCTGGCACTGTATGAGGAAGGTGTATGAGGGAGGGTAGTGAGGTATTTAACAGTGCCACAGTTGAGGGTCACTGCTGGTAAGGGCAGAGGTGACACTGGCACTGCTGAGAGTGCCAACCTTCTCGTCTAGTCCCGCCTACATAATTCACAGACCCATTTAGGTGCCAGATAGACTGTAGGATGCAGATACACCAGAGCTAGTGTCATGCTGGAACTGAAGGATCCAGGAGCTGTCTTGATGAAGGAATAGGTGAGTGGAGGGTCCAGGAGCTGTGTCTCGAAGGAAGGAACAGGTGAGTGGAGGGTTCAGGAGCTGTCTTGAAGGAAGGAATATGTGAGTGGAGGGTCCAGGAGCTGTGTTTTGAAGGAATAGGTGAGTGGAGTGTCCAAGAGCTGTGTTTTGAAGGAATACGTACCTGGAGGGTATTCCGGGAATCAACGCCCCTGCGGCCCAGTCAATGACCACGCCTTCCGGTGGATCAGGGCCTGATCAACTAGGTTGTTACTGCTGGCCGCTCGTAGTCCAACGTACGAACCACAGCCCGGCTGATCCGGGACTGACTTTAGGTATCTGTCCAGCTCCCTCTTGAAGACAACCAGCTGTCTATTGGCTGGTGAGAGGCTGTTGAACAGTCGTGAAGCCACTGTGGGGCGAAACGTTTCCTCATTAAAGATACCCAAATGTTACACATGTGTCTAATTTAACAACCAGCATAACCCAAACCAGCATGGCTTTAGAGCGGGACGATCATTCCTGTCACAGGTGCTGAACCATTATGACAGAATTACGGAGGCGTTGGAGGACGACCAAAACGCAGATGTGATTTACACAGATTTTGCAAAGCAGTTTGACAAATGCAATCATGGAGTGATAGCGCACAAAGTGAGGGCCGTGGGCATTACTGGGAAGGTAGGCAGATGGATTCTCGGGTTCCTAACACAAAAAAAAAGTAGTAAACATAGCAAGATTCAGCATCAGCGAGGTCAAAAGCTCAGTGACCCAAGGCACTGTTCTGGCACCTCTGCTGTTTCTCATCCTCAGATAAAAACACCGTCACAGTTTTGTATCATTTGCAGACGACACTAAAATAAGTATGAAAGTCACTACGGTAGAAGACACTGAAAAATTACAGGAATAGATAAGCAGAGTTTTCCAGTGGGCAGTGGAGAACAACATGACGTTCAATGATAATAAATTCCAGCTGCTTAGGTATGGAAAGAATGAAGAACTCAAAAGGAACACTGTATACAAAACTCAAGAGGATTATCAAACAGAACGAAAGGAACACGTAAAAGACTTGGGAATAATTATGTCAGCTAACCTTTCTTTTAAAAAAACATAAGACAAAGATCACGACAGCCAAGAGGTGGGTATTGAGATCTTTCAAAACAAGGGAAATAATGCCGATGGTGACACTCTTCAAATCGCTAGTGCTCCCTCATTTGGAATATTGCTCTGTGCTGACGGCCCCGTTCAAAGTTGGAGAAATGTCAGAGCTGGAACAAATACAGAGATCGTTTACGGCTCACATTGAACCAGTAAATCACTTAAATTACTGCGAACATCTTAAAGTCTTGAACATGTACTCACTGGAGTGGAGGAGAGACATGATAATATATACCTGGAGAGTACTCGAGGGCTTAGTCCCAAATCAGCACACTGCCCAAACATACCGGAGAGAGATATGGGAGGAAGTACAAAATAAACCCAGTGAGGAACAGGGGTGCGGTGGGGGCAATAAGGGAACACTGTATCTATATTCGTGGCCCCAGACTGTTCAACATCTTACCAGAGGATATCAGAAACACGGCTGGAACAAGTGTAGAAGCCTTCAAGAGGAAACTGGACAAGTGTCTTCACCAGGTGCCAGATCAACCAGACTGTGATGGATATGTTGGGCAGCAGGCTCCAGCAGCAAGCACCAGGCGAGCCTAGCCCATGGCCGGGCTCCGAGAGTACTGAGACTCGAAACTCATCTAAGGTAAGGTAAAGGTATACATCTGCATTCTGTTTTCCAGTGCATCCAAGACCATATAGTGATCCAATAGTTGCAAGAGCAACCTGGTCTAAACCCATGTTGCCCTGGACTGTGTAATTGTTGGGAATCCAAGTGGTTTGCAATCCTGCTTCTTAGAACTCTTTCAAATAATTTTTATGTGGGACGTTAGAGCTATTGGTCTATAGTTCTTAGCTAATGCTTTGCTGTCCCCTTTATGGAGTGGGGCTATATCCGTTGTTTTTAGTGACTGGACTCTCACCCGTGTCTGTGCTCCTCCATAGCATACTTAGAGCCCTCGAGAGGGGTTTCTTGCAGTTCTTAATGAGTTCCAAGAGTCTGGGCCTGGGGCTGAGTGCATGGGCATGTCGTCAATGACTTTCACAAAATCTAGTGGAGTTAGGGTTATATCAGAAATTTTTCATACACTAACAGGGTTTTGAGGCTCAATCGTGAAAAAATTATTTGAATTATTTATCTTAATACCGATTAGTGACTCTCTAAACACAGTCGTATTGAAATTTCAGTATCTTGCTCATTTGTTTATTGTCATCTGTGTAAGTTGCATCTTGTCTGAGCAGGACCCTATACTAGATGTGGGTTTTGCCATGTTTTTTGGCATATGAAAAGAAAGATTTAGAATTTCTTTCAATTTCACTAATCGCTTTTAGCTCCTCTTGTCTCTCCTGGATCCTGTACGAGTACTTTAACTTTAGCTCAGTATTTTCCACTTCCCTGGTCAGCGCTTCCTTATAATCTACCATTCTTGAGGAGCTCAGTGATTCTTCACCTTCTCCTGTAGAATAGGTGAGTGGAGGGTCCAGGAGCTGTCTTGGGTGGTACAAGGGAGGATGTAATGCCATGAGGGTTCATTACCATGAGGGTTCACTAGTATGAAGTGGGGCTGTCAGCTGAGGTTCAGGGTCCAGAGATACAACCTTTGACCTATATTAATAACTTGTGAGGGATGAGCTTTTGCTGTATTTATTGAGAGAAAGAGAGTGAGTTTGTTTATATTCGCCTGTTTGTAGTTGCAAGGGTCGAGTGTCGGCTCCTGGTCCCGTGGCTGGCTTCCAGGTCCACACACTCCTGTCTATATCGTACCTACTCTTTAAACTACGTGTGGATTCTGCCTCTATCACAGTGTACAGTGAGGCCTTCACGCACTGTGGTCCTGAGCAGCAAAAGTCATGAATGTTTTCACCAAATTGTGCTTTAAGAACGTCAAGTGCGGTCCAATCAGGTCCTTAATGAAACGTTCTGGGAAGATATCTTGTATAGCAGTGTCTGGAAAGGATCAAGTCTGTGGCACTAGAAGTATGCTCAAAGTACACACTACTGAGGGAGAAAGAAGAGATGTAAACTAGAAAGAGACGCTTCCTCTGCAGGTGGAGACGAAGAATCACAAAGGTTCTTGAGGGTGTTAGTGTGGAAGGAAGTACTGGCTAAAGAAGTAGAAAGATGCTCAAGTTTAACGAATTGTTTGGAGACCAGGAGAGAGAGGGGATAGGGAGGCAGTGAGAGAGAGCTCACAGAAATTAATGAAATTGAAAATAATTCAAAATATTACTTCGTGTATGCTGAAACAAGATGTAACTTATACTGACGATGGCTAAGAATTGAATGAAAGCTGAAGTTTCAATATGACTGCATTCATTAAGTCATTAATCACACTTGAAGTTGGCAATTCGACTGAATTGTTCATTCGAATTGTCAGAACTTTGTCAGCATCTCCAAAAGTTTCCACATACCTTTACCAGGTGCCAGATCAACCAGGCTGTGACGGATATGTGGGGCAGCGAACCTCCAGCAGCAACAGCCTGGTTGACCAGACAAGCACCAGACGAGCGTGGCCCATGGCCGGGCTCAGAGAGTAGAGAAACTCTCGAAACTCTTCAAAGGTATAACACCGCTAGACTTGGATAAAGCCATCGACGACATGGCCATGCACTCTGCCCCAGGCCCAGACTAATGGAACTCCGTGTTCATCAACACCTGCAAGACACCCCCTTTCACTTGCCTTAAATATTGTGTGGAGAGGGCGCCTAGACACGAGTATAATCGCACAATCACTAAAACAACGGATATAACTCCACTCCACAAAGGTGGCAGTAAAGCAGTAGCGAAGAATTATAGACCAGTACCTCTGTACAAGAATGGTATACAATACCGACAAGATTAAATTAAGACACATGTGCAACATCTGGGTGTCTTTATTGTAGACGTGGAGGTTCTGGAGAACCTCCACGACTACGGTGTTCTTCACACCAACTCCACGACTACGGTGATCTTCACACCAACTCCACGACTACGGTGTTCTTCACACCAACTCCAAGACTGAGGGACTCATTACTTCATCTTTTGTATATAGTTCTACTGTCTTCAAATTATGTCATAGAATTTGTATTGATAAAGCCACTGGAGGGCGAAACGTCTACAATAAAGATACCCAGATGTTGCACACGTGTCTTAATTTCACCAGAAGCTATAACATCCAACTTTAAATTAAGAAACAAGATCGTCAACCACTTGGATTCCCAACAGTTGCACAACCCAGGGCAGCATGGGTTGAGAAAAGGTCGCTCCTGCCTCTCCCAGCTACTGGACCACTATGACATGTTCGTGGATGCACTGCAGGACTAACAGTGTAGTACACATAGACTTTGCAAAAGCCTTCGACAAGAGCATTCGAGGTGTAATGGCGCACAAAATGATGGATCTTGAACTTTCTGTCCAATACATCACAAGGACTAATAGTAAACAGAGTAAAGTTAGAGGTTTCCACTGTTCTAGGCATGTATCGGATGTGAAAATTTAGATATCCGCGGATGTGTATTAGGATGTTTTATTTTGCGGATGCGGATATCTGCTTACAGTAAAATGCGGATGCGGATATCTGCTTACAGTAAAATGCGGATGCGGATTACGGATGTCACATCTTGACATCTTTGCAGATGCGGATGCGGATTTTGCACGATAGTCATAAAACACCAGATTTTGTTTTTTTACCATATGGCAAATACTCTTATTACACAATCAACTGACATTTGCTTAATACTTAAAGTTTATGATTGGAAAGTTTGTCTTCAAGGATAACAGTTTATCTGCATTTCCTGCCACAATTAGTTATCGTTTGTTGTCATAAATTAGGCAGCAACACTGAACAACTGTTCACTAGCAACACTGAACAACTGTTCACTAGCAACACTGAACAACTGTTCACTAGCAACACTGAACAACTGTTCACTAGCAACACTGAACAACTGTTCACTAGCA
>WNWK01029740.1:0-24114 GCA_009830355.1 Cherax destructor
CCCCTGGGGGGGAACTTTCATCTGGGAAATCCCCCGGGGGTGTCCCCACCTGGGGGGAGCTATCTATCTGGGGGGGAGCTCCTACCGGGGGGGAAACTCCCTTTCCCCCGGGGGGGTTTTGCTTTTTTATCTGGAGGGTAGCTCCCGGGGCCCGGGGGAGCCACCACCTGGAGGGTAGCTATCTATCTGGAGGGTAGCCCCCCACCTGGAGGGTAGCCCCCCATCTTTTTCTTGGGGGTAGCTACCCCTGGAGGGTCCCCACCTACCTGGGGGGTAGCTATCTATCTGGAGGTAGTTTTACCTGGAGGGTAGCTACCCCCCCGGAGGGTAGCTATCATCTGGGGTAGCAAAAACCCCCACCTGGAGGAGCTACCCCCCCGGAGGGAGCTACCCCCCGGGGGGTAGCCCCCCCCCCGGGGGAAAAACTACCCCCCCGGGGGAGCTATCATCTGGGGGGGAGCCACCACCTGGGGGGGTAGCTTTTCTATCTGGGGGGGAGCTACCCTTCCGGAGGGAGCCCCCCACCTGGGGGGGTAGCTATAAAACTGGAGGGTAGCTACCTCCCCCGGAGGGTAGCTTTTAAAACGGGGGAGCCACCTACCTGGAGGGTAGCCACCACCGGGAAAGGGGAGCCTTTTTATTTTGGGGGTAGCTACCACCTGGAGGGTAGCTACCCCGGGGGGGGTAGCTATTTTTCCCGGGGGGTAGCCACCCCCTGGAGGGTAGCTATCCACCCGGGGGAAAAATACTACCGGGGGGGAGCTACCTACCTGGAGGGGAGCTACTATCGGGGGGTAGCTACCTACAGGGAAAAGGGAGCTACCATCTGGAGGGAAACTACCCCCCGGGGTAGCTACCACCGGGGGGGACCCCCCCCACTGGAGGGTAATCCCCCACATGGGTTTACAAAAACAAATCTGGGGGAACTCCCCACCTGGAGGGTAGCTATCTATCTGGGGGGGTAGCTACCCCCCCGGAGGGGATTTACCCACAGGGAAAGGGAGCTATCTATCTGGGGGGAAAACACCCCCTGGAGGGGGGGGAAAAACCCCCCCGGGGGGGATTTTCCCCCCCGGGGAACACTATCCTGGAGGGTAGCTATCCCCCCGGAGGGTAGCCCCCCACCGGGGTAGCCCCACCTGGGGAGCTATCTATCTGGGGGGGAGCTCCCCACCTGGAGGGAGTTTTCCTACCTGGGGGGGAGCTATCTATCTGGAGGGTAGCTACCACCTGGAGGGTAGCCACCTACCGGGGGGAGCTATCTATCTGGGGGGGAGCTACCTACCTGGAGGGTAGCTATCTATCGGGGGGGTAGCTACCCCCCGGGGGGGGAGCTACCTACCTGGAGGGTAGCTATCTATCTGGAGGGTAGCTACCTACCTGGAGGGTAGCTACCTACCTGGAGGGTAGCTATCTATCTGGAGGGTAGCTACCTACCTGGAGGGTAGCTACCTATCTGGAGGGTAACTACCTACCTGGAGGGTAGCTATCTATCTGGAGGGTAGCTACCTACATGGAGGGTAGCTACCTACCTAGAGGGTAGCTATCTATCTGGAGTGTAGCTACCTACATGGAGGGTAGCTACCTACCTGGAGGGTAGCTATCTATCTGGAGGGTAGCTACCTACCTGGAGGGTAGCTACCTACCTGGAGGGTAGCTATCTATCTGAAGGGTAGCTACCTACCTGGAGGGTAGCTATCTTTCTGGAGGGTAGCTACCTACCTGGAGGGTAGCTACCTACCTGGAGGGTAGCTATCTATTTGGAGGGTAGCTACCTACCTGGAGGGTAGCTACCTACCTGGAGGGTAGCTACCTACCTGGAGGGTAACTACATACCTGGAGGGTAGCTACCTACCTGGAGGGTAACTACCTACCTGGAGGGTAGCTACCTACCTGGAGGGTAACTACCTACCTGGAGGGTATCTATCTAACTGGAGGGTAACTACCTACATGGAGGATAACTACCTACCTGGAGGGTAGCTACCTACTTGGAGAGTAACTACCTACCTGGAGAGTATTCCGGAGGTCAACGTACCCTCAGTCAGGTCCATGACCTAAAAATCATATATAAATATTTTGTAACGGGTAAAGCATGAGGTAAATAGTTTAGATAACTTACAAGTTGGATTATTCAGACCTCTGCAACGTTTGGGAATATTGTGGGAACGTTTCGCCACCAAGTGTCTTCCTCTGTCCGGTACAGAGATTAATGGTTGAAGGTGAGAAGGCGTGTGAGGTAATCAGTCCCATAGACTTGCGTCTGTGTTCAGTCTGCAGTATATAAGCCACTTACTGTCTGCAGTATATAAGACACTTACTGTCTGCAGTATATAAGCCACTTACTGTCTGCAGTATATAAGCCACTTACTGTCTGCAGTACATAAACCACTTACTGTCTGCAGTATATAAGCCACTTACTGTATGCATTATATAAGCCACTTACTGTCTGCAGTATATAAGCCACTTACTGTCTGCAGTATATAAGCCACTTAATGTCTGCAGTATATAAGCCACTTAATGTCTGCAGTATATAAGCCACTTACTGTCTGCAGTATGTAAGCCACTTACTGTCTGCAGTATATAAGCCTCTTACTGTCTGCAGTATATAAGCCACTTACTGTCTGGAGTATATAAGCCACTTACTGTCTGCAGTATATAAGCCACTTATATAAGCCACTTACTGTCTGCAGTATATAAGCCACACACTGTCTGCAGTATATAAGCCACTTACTGTCTGCAGTATATAAGCCACTTACTGTCTGCAGTACATAAGCCACTTACTGTCTGCAGTATATAAGCCACTTACTGTCTGCAGTATATAAGCCACTTACTGTCTGCAGTATATAAGCACCTTACTGTCTGCAGTATATAAGCCACTTACTCTCTGCAGTACATAAGCCACTTACTGTCTGCAGTATATAAGCCACTTAATGTCTGCAGTATATAAGCCACTTACTGTCTGCAGTATATAAGCCACTTACTATCTAGAGTATATAAGCCACTTACTTCTCATATATAAGCCATTACTTTCTGCAGTATATAACCACTTACTTTCTGCAGTATATAACCCTTACTTTCTGCAGTATATAACCACTTACGTCTCTATTCCACTTACTGTCATATATGCCACTACTGTCTGCATATATGCCCTTACTGTCCATTTAGCCCTTATTGTCTGCAATATAAAGCCACTTACTGTCTGCAGTATTTACACTTACTGTCTGCAGTTATAAGCCACTTATTCTCAGTATATAAGCCACTTACTGTCTGCAGTATATAGCTTACTGTCTGCAGTATATAAGTACTTACTGTCTCGTATATACCTTCTGTCAACTATATAAGCCACTTACTTTCTGCAGTATATAAGCCACTTACTTCGCATTATATAAACTTACTTCTGCAATATAGCCACTTACTTGCAGTATATAACCATTACTTCTGAGTATAACCTTATGTCTGCGTATATAAGCCTTCTGTCTGCGATATAGCCCTTACTGTCTGCAGTATAAACTTACTGTCTGCGTATATAAGCCCTTACTGTCTCGTATATAAGTACTTACTTCTGCAGTATAAAAGCCCTTACTTCTCGTATAAAGCCACTTACTTCTGCAGTATATAGCACTTATTCTGCAGTATATATTCTGCTATATATACACTTACTGTCTGCGTATATAAGCCACTTACTGTCTGCAGTATATAAGCCACTTACTTCTGCAGTATATAAGCCACTTACTGTCTGCAGTATATAAGCACTTACTGTCTGCAGTATATAACTATGCAGTTATACCCTTTTGCAGTATAAGCCACTTACTTCTGCATATAAGCCACTTACTGTCGATATATAACTCACTTACTGCTGCAGTATATAGCCACTTACTGTCTGCAGTATATAAGCCACTTACTTCTGCGTATTAAGCCATTACTCGCAGTTATACCACTTACTGTCTGCAGTATATAAGCCACTTACTGTCTGCAGTATATAAAGCCACTTACTTCTGCAGTATATAACACTTACTGTCTGCAGTATACACTACTGTCTCAGTATAAGCCACTTACTGTCTGCATATATAAGCCACTTACTGTCTCAGTTAACCACTTCTGTCTGCAGTATATAACCACTTACTGTCTGCAGTATATAAGCCACTTACTGTCTGCAGTATATAAGCCCTTACTGTCGCGTATATAAGCCACTTACTTCTGCAGTATAAGCCATTACTTCTGCAGTATATAAGCCACTTACTGTCTGCAGTATAAAGCACTTACTGTCTGCAGTATATAAGCCACTTACTGTCTGCAGTATATAAACACTTACTGTCTGCATATAAGCCACTTACTGTCTAGTATATAAGCCACTTACTGTCAGTATATAAGCCACTTACTTTCATATATAAGCTACTTACTTTCTGCAGTATATAAGCCACTTACTTCTGCAGTATATAGCCTATCTCACTTAGTCCGTATATAAGCCACTTACTGTCTGCAGTATATAAGCCACTTACTGTCTGCAGTATTAGCATTACTGTCTGCATTTGCTATTACCTATGTCTGCATATATAAGCCCTTACTCGTCTGCTATTTAGCATTACGCTGCACTACTTAGCACGTTATAGTCCTCATGTTGCATTATAAGTCCATTATAGCCTTATATCAGTCATACTCTTACTGTCTGCAGTATATAAGCCACTTACTGCATTATATAAGCACTTACTGTCTGCAGTATAAAGCCACTTACTGTCTGCATATATCCACTTACTTTGCAGTATATAAGCCACTTACTTTGCAGTATATAGCACTACTTCTGTTTGCACAGTATATAACCACTTACTTCTGCAGTATATAAGCCACTTACTGTCTGCAGTATATAGCTACACTTACTGTATATAACCACTTACTGTCTGCAGTATATATGCCTACTACTGTCTGCATATATTAGCTACTTATTGTCTGCATATATAAGCCACTTACTGTCTGCAGATATTAGCCACTTACTGTCTGCAGTATATAAGCCCTTACTCTTCATTTGCACTTACTGTCTGCTATAAGCTCACTTACTGTCTGCAGTATATAAGCCACTTACTGTCTGCAGTATATAAGCACTTACTGTCTGCAGTATATAAGCCACTTACTGTCTGAGTATATAAGCCACTTACTTTCTGCAGTATATAAGCCACTTACTTTCTGCATTATATAAGCCACTTACTGTCTGCAGTATATAAGCCACTTACTGTCTGCAGTATATAAGCCACTTACTTCTGCAGTATATAAGCCACTTACTGTCTCGTATATAACCACTTACTTCTGCGTATATAGCCACTTACTTCTGCAGTATAAGCACTTACTGTTGCAGTATATGCCACTTACTGTCTGCAGTATATACTTACTGTCTGCAGTAAAGCCACTTACTGTCTGGTATTAGCCACTTACTCTGCATATAAGCCACTTACTTCTGCAGTATAAGCCACTTACTGTCTGCATATATAAGCCCTTACTGTCTCCTATATAGCCACTTACTTCTGCAGTATAAGATTACTTTCTGCAGTATATAAGCCACTTACTGTCTGCAGTATTAAGCCACTTACTGTCTGCAGTATATAAGATTACGTCTACTATATAAGCCACTTACTTTCTGCATTATAAGCACTTACTTCTGCATATATGACTTACTGTCTGAGTATATAACCACTTACTGTCTGCAAAGTATTATATAGCACTTACTTCTGAATTATATAGCCACTTACTGTCTGGTGTCTGCAGTATATAAGCCACTTACTGTCTGCAGTATATAAGCCACTTACTGTCTACCGTATATAAGCCACTTACTTTCTGCAGTATATAAGCCACTTACTTTCTGCAGTATATAAGCCACTTACTGTCTGCAGTATATAAGCCACTTACTGTCAGCAGTATATAAGCCACTTACTGTCTGCAGTATATAAGCCACTTACTGTCTGCAGTATATTAGCCACTTACTGTCTGCAGTATATATGCCACTTACTGTCTGCAGTATATAAGCCACTTACTGTCTGCAGTATATAAGCCACTTACTGTCTGCAGTATATAAGCTACTTACTGTCTGCAGTATATAAGCCACTTACTGTCTACCGTATATAAGCCACTTACTTTCTGCAGTATATAAGCCACTTACTTTCTGCAGTATAATAGCCACTTACTGTCTGCAGTATATAAGCCACTTACTGTCTGCAGTATATAAGCCACTTACTGTCTGCAGTATATAAGCTACTTACTGTCTGCAGTATATAAGCCACTTACTGTCTGCAGTATATTAGCCACTTACTGTCTGCAGTATATAAGCCACTTACTGTCTGCAGTATATAAGCCACTTACTGTCTGCAGTATATAAGCCACTTACTGTCTGCAGTATATAAGCCACTTACTGTCTGCACTATATAAGCTACTTACTGTCTGCAGTATATAAGCCACTTACTGTCTACCGTATATATAACGATGTGTTATTTGGCGTTTTGGAGGCGTGGTTGTAAATGATAAGACTTCGGAGGCTTCTTACTTTATTTGTAATAAAGGTGCGGGTAACAGGCTGCGTGTCTGTGGCCATGGCCCAGGTGGGCCATGCCTTGCGAGAAGGAGACGAGTTAGGCCTGTTGACTGACTGATGTCTAGGCGCCAAGTGAGAGAGGGCCAGGGCGGGTCTGGTAGACGTGGGTACGCCTACCAGGCTTGCCCTCTGGCGGAATACTATGGAAACTAGCATGGCACGAAATATGAACTCAGCTGGCAGACAGCATGGCTGTCTATGCAGACAGTCAGGCTGTCTACATCGCTCGGTCACGCTACCCATGGTCGACCCGACCATGAATGGCATTAAAAAAAACTAGGGTCTCTCTCTCGCAAGAACAGGTCACAGAACACAAAAGAAAAATACATATATACATAAACATATGGACATAGAAAAAAAAACTTCCTCCAGAGAGGGAAGAAAAAAATGGTGTGCTTCGTGGTCTAAGGCAGTGAGCGTCGATGCAGCACTGCACGCCTTCCTGCGTCTGGACACGTACTGCAACACGGGAGACAGCTGTGACGTAACAGTGTACGATCTCCTCTGGGATGTGAAGCAGACATCGTAGTAGTCGCTGCAGGGGTTCACTCAACCTGTGGCACAACTGCTGGTGCCCTCGAGTGAGGCGTCGTCAGTAGTCGCAACAGGACAGGACTGGCAAGCGACTCAGAGGACATTCCTCGACTGGTACTGTCGCTGCTGGCGAGTGTGGAGTGAGTCGTGACAGGGACGACTCGGCGAAACATCTGGAGGTCGTAACAGCATACACCATACTGCAGTGAGTGGGCTAGCAGTCAAAGTGACATCATCTTTGTGCAGGCTGCTCACTGAAGCTGTGACACGAGGCTGACAGTCGCCTGCCAACAGGCTTAACTGCGGCTGGACGAGTGTCATCTCTCGACAGTAGAAGTTACAGCAGAGGGCAGTGTAAGCGTCCCCAGACTGGTCATCTGCAATAACTGGACTGACGGTCTTGGAGGTGAAGTGGAACGGTCTCGATGGGAGAATCGTCGCGGGTACGATTCAGCAAAGGCATCTACGAGCGGCGAACAATAAGAGCTTTCTGTACAAGGCGCTCGGACGCTCGTAACTGACGCCTGGACTGACAAATGTCAGCTGTCAAGCGCGCGGGGCGCGGGTCACACAGGGTGACAAAGTAACACACAGGTGCTACATAGGACACACGAGAAACTGCACACATACTGCACATGTGGTACAACATGGCTTACTAGCAAATGACGCTTTTCTGTGTAAAAATCGTCACTAAGTAATACACGAACATGTGAGAACACTGACTGAGAGGAATAATTAATGAACACTCGACTTATATCTTCTCTCAAACTTCTCAACAATAATGAAAATAAAATGCACACGGTGAAACTACAGCACTCGGGACATCATATGGGTGATATCAGGCGTGACATCGCGAGTGACGTCAGCAGACGTCGCGAGGAACGTCAGGCAACATCGTGGGTGACGTCGCGAGGTGACGTTCTGGTGTGACATGATGATGGATGTCATGGGGTGACATCGCGAAGTGACATCAGTGGAGTGACGTCGTGGAGTCGGCAGCATCGTGACGTCAGCAGCATGGTGGTGACGTCATGGGTTGATGTAGGCGCAGACCCACACGTGGTCACACGTGGCTTCGAGTGGCCTCGACACTCGGATACACAGTTCTGGCAAGAATTCACAAGGAAATTCACAGGAAACAGCATAGAGGGAGTGGGCAGTGAGTGGTGTATGGTGTGTGGCGGCGTACACTAGGGCGAGCGTGAGTGTCTGGGTGAGAGGCGAGGAACCCGGCCGCTTCCTACTCTCACCCTACCCATACACGAGGGAGACACCCACACTAGACGCTGAAATCACCACTAACTCACTTCTGAAGTGCTGAAATAGCAGTGCTGAGCTGAACAACAACAACAGCAGAACATGCTGGCAAGGCTGAACACGTGACTGAGAAACAGCATGGGACGCTGTGGCGTGAAGTCAGTGACGCCATTTCTCGGAGAATTAGACAAATTTCGGCCTGAATCCTGCATGTACCTGTGTCTGGATGCTGAGATTTGCAGACACGACATCATGATAACTCGTTGAGAGACGGATGCTTCTTGTAGAGACTGATGAAGTGGTAGATAACTTCATTCCTCTTCCTCCCCTCGCGGGCACACGCGAGGCACCGCTGTCACCATTTATAACGATGTGTTATTTGGCGTTTCTTGGAGGCGTGGTTGTAAATGATAAGACTTCGGAGGCTTCTTACTTTATTTGTAATAAAGGTGCGGGTAACAGGCTGCGTGTCTGTGGCCATGGCCCAGGTGGGCCATGCCTTGCGAGAGGGAGACGAGTTAGGCCTGTTGACTGACTGATGTCTAGGCGCCAAGTGAGAGAGGGCCAGGGCGGGTCTGGTAGACGTGGGTACGCCTACCAGGCTTGCCCTCTGGCGGAATACTATGGAAACTAGCATGGCACGAAATATGAACTCAACTGGCAGACAGCATGGCTGTCTATGCAGACAGTCAGGCTGTCTACATATATAAGACACTTACTTTCTGCAGTATATAAGCCACTTACTTTCTGCAGTATAATAGCCACTTACTGTCTGCAGTATATAAGCTACTTACTGTCTGCAGTATATTAGCCACTTACTGTCTGCAGTATATAAGCCACTTACTGTCTGCAGTATATTAGCCACTTACTGTCTGCAGTATATAAGCCACTTACTGTCTGCAGTATGTTAGCCACTTACTGTCTGCAGTATATAAGCCACTTACTTTCTGCAGTATATAAGCCACTTACTTTCTGCAGTATATAAGCCACTTACTGTCTGCAGTATATAAGCCACTTACTGTCTGCAGTATATAAGCCACTTACTGTCTGCAGTATATAAGCCACTTACTGTCTGCAGTATATTAGCCACTTACTGTCTGCAGTATATAAGCCACTTATTGTCTGCAGTATATTAGCCACTTACTGTCTGCAGTATATAAGCCACTTACTGTCTGCAGTATATAAGCCACTTACTGTCTGCAGTATATAAGCCACTTACTGTCTGCAGTATATAAGCCACTTACTGTCTGCAGTATATAAGCCACTTACTGTCTGCAGTATATAAGGCACTTACTGTCTGCAGTATATAAGCCACTTACTGTCTGCGCAGTATATAGGCCACTTACTGTCTGCAGTATATGAGCCACTTACTGTCTGCAGTATATAAGCCACTTACTGTCTGCAGTATATTAGCCACTTACTGTCTGCAGTATATAAGCCACTTACTGTCTGCAGTATATAAGCCACTTACTGTCTGCAGTATATAAGCCACTTACTGTCTGCAGTATATAAGCCACTTACTGTCTGCAGTATATAAGCCACTTACTTTCTGCAGTATATAAGCCAATTACTGTCTGCAGTATATAAGCCACTTACTGTCTGCAGTATATAAGCCACTTACTGTCTGCAGTATATAAGCCACTTACTGTCTGCAGTATATAAGCCACTTACTGTCTACGTATATAAGCCACTTACTTCTGCAGTATATAAGCCACTTACTGTCTGCAGTATATAAGCCACTTACTGTCTGCAGTATATTAGCCACTTACTGTCTGCAGTATTTAAGCCACTTACTTTCTGCAGTATATAAGCCACTTACTTTCTGCAGTATATAAACCACTTACTGTCTGCAGTATATAAGCCACTTACTGTCTGCAGTATATAAGCCACTTACTGTCTGCAGTATATAAGCCACTTACTGTCTGCAGTATATATGCCACTTACGGTCTGCAGTATATAAGCCACTTACTGTCTGCAGTATATAAGCCACTTACTGTCTGCAGTATATAAGCCACTTACTTTCTGCAGTATATAAGCCAATTACTGTCTGCAGTATATAAGCCACTTACTGTCTGCAGTATATAAGCCACTTACTGTCTGCAGTATATAAGCCACTTACTGTCTGCAGTATATAAGCCACTTACTGTCTACCGTATATAAGCCACTTACTTTCTGCAGTATATAAGCCACTTACTGTCTGCAGTATATAAGCCACTTACTGTCTGCAGTATATTAGCCACTTACTGTCTGCAGTATTTAAGCCACTTACTTTCTGCAGTATATAAGCCACTTACTTTCTGCAGTATATAAACCACTTACTGTCTGCAGTATATAAGCCACTTACTGTCTGCAGTATATAAGCAACTTACTGTCTGCAGTATATAAGCCACTTACTGTCTGCAGTATATATGCCACTTACGGTCTGCAGTATATAAGCCACTTACTGTCTGCAGTATATAAGCCACTTACTGTCTACCGTATATAAGCCACTTACTTTCTGCAGTATATAAGCCACTTACTGTCTGCAGTATATAAGCCACTTACTGTCTGCAGTATATAAGCCACTTACTTTCTGCAGTATATAAGCCAATTACTGTCTGCAGTATATAAGCCACTTACTGTCTGCAGTATATAAGCCACTTACTGTCTGCAGTATATAAGCCACTTACTGTCTGCAGTATATAAGCCACTTACTGTCTACCGTATATAAGCCACTTACTTTCTGCAGTATATAAGCCACTTAATGTCTGCAGTATATAAGCCACTTACTGTCTGCAGTATATTAGCCACTTACTGTCTGCAGTATTTAAGCCACTTACTTTCTGCAGTATATAAGCCACTTACTTTCTGCAGTATATAAACCACTTACTGTCTGCAGTATATAAGCCACTTACTGTCTGCAGTATATAAGCCACTTACTGTCTGCAGTATATAAGCCACTTACTGTCTGCAGTATATATGCCACTTACGGTCTGCAGTATTTAAGCCACTTACTGTCTGCAGTATATAAGCCACTTACTGTCTACCGTATATAAGCCACTTACTTTCTGCAGTATATAAGCCACTTACTGTCTGCAGTATATAAGCCACTTACTGTCTGCAGTATATAAGCCACTTACTTTCTGCAGTATATAAGCCACTTACTGTCTGCAGTATATAAGCCACTTACTGTCTGCAGTATATAAGCCACTTACTCTCTGCAGTATATAAGCCACTTACTGTCTGCAGTATATAAGCTACTTACTGTCTGCAGTATATAAGCCACTTACTGTCTGCAGTATATAAGCCACTTACTGTCTGCAGTATATAAGCCACTTACTTTCTGCAGTATATAAGCCACTTACTGTCTGCAGTATATAAGCCACTTACTGTCTGCAGTATATAAGCCACTTACTGTCTGCAGTATATAAGCCACTTACTGTCTGCAGTATATAAGCCACTTACTGTCTGCAGTATATAAGCCACTTACTGTCTGCAGTATATAAGCCACTTACTGTCTGCAGTATATGAGCCACTTACTGTCTGCAGTATATAAGCCACTTACTGTCTGCAGTATATAAGCCACTTAATGTACTTTTCTTAAGACTGATGTACTCAACACATCGACTCAAGACAGAGGGACTGATTACCTTCACTCCTCTTCACTTCCATTGTTCTTCTCTGTACTGGACTGAGGAATACACTCGTTGGCGAAACGTTTCCACAATAAATATTCCCAAATGTTGGAAAAGGGTGTAATTCTTCAGATTAAAGCGTAATGTTCCATGTAGGTAACTCCTGGTGTTATTACTAACAAATTTAAAGAAGGTACATTGCAGGGAACCAACACTGATCGTATTTTAACATCTAATACCTTCCTTTGTATACTCTTTGCTCTTCCTTTCAGGTTGTTTCTGTTATCATTATAATGACCATGTATATTTACGATTAGTAATGGGAGATCCTGTAACTGAGGAAGAATGGTGTGTGTCACATCAGCATCTGTTGTCTCTATTGACTCGGATCCCAGGAAATGCTCTTTGAAGCGAGGCTCTGGCTGGCATGCTCCAGTGTCTGATGGTGTGCCTACAAGTGCTCCTTGAAGCGAGGCTCTGGCTGGCATGCTCCAGTGTCTGATGGTGTGCCTACAAGTGCTCCTTGAAGCGAGGCTCTGGCTGGCATGCTCCAGTGTCTGATGGTGTGCCTACAAATGCTCCTTGAAGCGAGGCTCTGGCTGGCATGCTCCAGTGTCTGATGGTGTGCCTATAAATCGAAGTATCATTTTAATTTGTTCAACTTGTCTTGCATCACGTGAGCACTGGAAAATTATTGAATAATACTTTGCAGCTCGTATAGATGTTAGTATTTCTTTTCTAATCGCATTCTCGACTCTATAGCACGTCACAAGAGAGGCGATATAACACCATGTAATCTTCCAGCCTTCCCTCACATCATGTCCTCTCTTAGGGGACCAGAAGGCCTGGAGAACTACAACACTAATGTAAGAGGATGTTCAGTAAGTTTAACTTCAACAACCATAGAATTGACTGGGACAAAATTAACCAAGAACCATCAGACATATCCTGGGAAACAGACATGAGCACCCTAGACCTTTACCTGTGCCTGGAGAAGCTGACAAGAAGCATACAAGGTCTGTATTAAATATGTACCAATGAGGAAACCTAGAAGATCAGATATATAATGAAAGAGTAAGAGATGGCACTCTTCAACAGCGGCAGCGGCCATCCGATGGGTGACCTAAAGGGAAAACAACTATTTAATATAATGACATCAAGAAATCTATCATTCCAAGGCCCATTCTTTAAGTCATATGTAGGCCCTCACCCGGGAACACCTGATATAGGCTTAACCAACAGAGATTGTGACCTATACCATTGCAGAGTCTCCCCTGGTGGAAACGTAGGATCAGACCACATCCCTGTTATAATAACACTACAGTCATCGCCATTTAGAATACCCACTCCTGCGAAACCCAACTTTACTGTTTCGCTTGAGAACCAGCTTTCATCTGTAATTGACGAAGCAATCAGCTCCTGCCACGAAAAAATCATAGACGCCACTCATACAAGTTGCCAATTAAATACATCAAAGCTCTATAACAATATAAACAAACCAGGGAAATTAGGGACAGCATGAAAAATTATGAAGCAGAGTGTAGAAGGCGCCACCAAACAAGACAGCTCACAAGGGCTATACTGCAGAGGTTGAGAAGAGACTTAATTACCAAGATCACAACACAAAAGTGAATTATGGAAATATCTTGTTCTTCAAGCTAACCACAACAAACGTCAGCCTGAAAAGATCTGGAGCAAGATCCGCCAGCTTCTGGGGTCAGAGCACAAGGCTACCCATTATCTAATACATTCCTTCACTGATGACGCTGATGAGGAAGGTGATGAGGAAGGTGATATCAAACTTGATGAGCCACAAGATAAATTTAATAATAACCATTACCAGTGGGTCAACGAATGGAGAGACGACAACTGAGCTGACCTCCAACCAATTCCATTAATTGATACATTTACTCTTACAAGACCAATCACACTCAGAGAGATGAGTCAAGTTATGGGCAGAATGAGTAATAAAGCCCCTGGCCTCTCAGGTATAACAGAAAAACAAGTAAAGTTCTTACCTAGAAATTGCAAAATGTCTCTGGTAAATATCTTTAATGCCATCTTGGCCTCGTGATACTCTCCAGTGGCTCTTAAGACAGCAGGGATGATATTTATTGTAAAAACCAACAAAGACAAACATAAACCGGAGAACTATAGACCTATCTCATTACTTGAAGTCACTGATAAAGTCCTGGAGAAAATCATTGGCAACAGATTAAACTGATACATAGAGTACAATCACCTCTTCACTGAAAACAGTTTGGATTCAGCACCCACTGAGGAACCCAACACTATCAATATCATCTTCGATGTTGTGGACAGCCTGAGGAAACAGGGCAACCTCGCCCTAATTGCAACCAGGGATGTACACAAAGCTTTTGACAGCCTGTGGCATGACCTCTACTGGACTTTTCTCAGATTCATATACAACTTTTTATCAGAAAAAAAGAATCATCCCCACCTTTAACGGCAAGTCGGCAGAGCCTTTCACACCAACAGCTGGAGTGCCACAGTGCCTTAGCCCGATACTATTCAACATATATGTAAACGATCTCCCTCAACCCGAGTTCACTGATACTGTCATCACCCAGTTTGTTGATTATGTTATCCATGTAGTGTCGTTCACCCCCATCACGGGAAAACATAAGCATGTGAGGGTAACAGAAAAAAATGAAAGAACAACGAAGAACAGCAAACTGGGAGAAGAAATGGAGAATCACGACCAACCAAGACAAAGTCCTCATTAGCACCATCGAATGTTTTGCAACGACTATAGAAGACAAGGGGGGAATCACCATCAGAGGTATACCTACTGCCATCAGAAACCCCAACAAGATCCTGGGATACGAGATAGACAGATTACTCCACTCAACATCTCACATCTCTAAAAAGGTGAACTTAGCCAAAGCCTCAGCCAACTATACAGGTTTAATCAAGCTCCTTCCCACATCAAGAAACACCTGTACAAGATGATAAGACCTATACTAGAATATCCTTGTGTACCCATGTCATTAACAACTAGAACCAACATGCTACAGCTACGAAGAGTCCAGAATAGAGCACTACGGTTCATCACAGGAACCAGGAAGAGAGACAGAATCAGGATGGAAGATCTACACATCCAACAGGAGATAAATGCAGTAAATGTAAGGCTTGATAAACTAAATAAGAGACAACTATATGACATGCAAGAACTCTATATACCAGACAGATAAAAGCCTCCCCAACTTGCAAATACCACCGACTACACCATCATACACCTCCCCACAGAACCCAAAGAATGACACTCCAACAGAGAGTGAGACGATTCATCCACAAGGAAAATTTCCAGAGACCAGTGATCTTGAGCGACCTTCCAGAAGATATAGATGAATGGCTAACACTGGAACTCTTTCATGTCTAATAAAGATAAAACCTCCCAAATTTATGGAGATTTCCCTTTTAACTTATTAACTCTTACATGTAACCAAGTAACATCTGTGCGCCTGGTACAGCAGGACACCACCTCTGTAGCAGCTGAGCCGACCTGTATCTCCGAGTAGCAATCATCCTACATCAAACACCTTCCTATCATTTTCAACCTACGCTCTGCAATTGAAAAACAAGCAATTGCAAGAAGTATACGCCCTGCCAACTCAGCGTTATTCAGATACACTTTTGATTTCATTAATGACACTACACACACACACACACAACTGAGGAGGAAGTGAAGAAGCTGCTAAGCGAGCTAGATACCTCAAAGGCGATGGGGCCGGATAACATCTCACCATGGGTCCTGAGAGAGGGAGCAGAGGCACTGTGTGTACCCTAACAACAGAAAATGTAGTTAATCTTTAAAAAAGGAGACAGGAACGTAGCACTAAACTACAGACCAGTATCACTGGCATGTATAGTATGCAAGGTCATGGAGAAGATAGTCAGGAGAAGAGTGGTGGAGCACCTAGAAAGGAATGAGCTTATCAACGACGGCCAATACGGTTTCAGGGATGGGAAATCCTGTGTCACAAACCTACTGGAGTTCTATTGACAGGGTGACAGCAGTAAGACAAGAGAGAGAGGGGTGGGTAGATTGCATATTCCTGGACTTTAAGAAGGCGTTTGACACAGTTCCACACAAGAGATTAGTGCAGAAGCTGGAGGACCAGGCAGGGATAACAGGGAAGGCACTACATTGGATCAGGGAATACCTGTCAGGAAGACACAGCGAGTCATGGTACGGGGCGAGGTGTCAGAGTAGGCGCCTGTGACAAGCGGGGTTCCACAGGGGTCGGTCCTGGGACCGGTGCTGTTTCTGGTATTTGTGAACGACATGACGGAAGGAATAGACTCTGAAGTGTCCCTGTTTGCAGATGATGTGAAGTTGATGAGAAGAATTCAATCGGACGAGGACCAGGCAGAACTACAAAGGAATCTGGACAGGCTGCAAGCCTGGTCCAGCAATTGGCTCCTGGAGTTCAACCCCACCAAGTGCAAAGTCATGAAGATTGGGGAAGGGCAAAGAAGACCGCAGACGGAATACAGTCTAGGGGGCCTGAGACTACAAACCTCAATCAAGGAAAAAGATCTTGGGGTGAGTATAACACCAGGCACATCTCCTGAGGCGCACATCAACCAAATAACTGCTGCAGCATATGGGCGCCTAGCTAACCTAAGAACAGCATTCCGACATCTTAATAAAGAATCGTTCAGGACTCTGTACACTGTGTACGTTAGGTCCATACTGGAGTATGCAGCACCAGTTTGGAACCCACATCTAGCCAAGCACGTAAAGAAGCTAGAGAAAGTGCAAAGGTTTGCAACAAGACTAGTCCCAGAGCTAAGGGGTATATCCTACGAGGAGAGGTTAAGGGAAATCGACCTGACGACACTGGAGGACAGGAGAGATAGGGAGGACTTGATAACGACATATAAGATACTGAGAGGAATTGACAAGGTGGACAGAGACAGACTGTTCCAGAGATGGGACACAGCAACAAGGGGACACAGTTGGAAGTTGAAGACTCAAATGAATCACAGGGATGTTAGGAAGTATTTCTTCAGTCATAGAGTGGTCGGGAAGTGGAATAGCTTGGGAAGCGATGTAGTGGAGGCAGGTTCCATACATAGCTTTAAGGAGAGGTATGATAAAGCTCATGGAGCAGGGAGCGTGACCCAGTAGCGGCCAGTGAAGAGGCGGGGCCAGGAGCTATGAATCGACCCCTGCAACCACAACTAGGTGAGTACACTGTGTGACTCGACCCCTGCAACCACAACTAGATGAGTACACTGTGTGAATCGACCCCTGCAACCACAACTAGGTGAGTACACACACACACACTTGTATTAAAATACACCAAATTGGTTGGGTCACTTACCTTTATTATTCCACCTCCCTTCCTCCCATCCACCCTTTTCCCATATTTCCATCTTTACCCATCCTTCTTCCTTCCCCATCTTACCAAAACTCTGGTCAAGAAGAAGAACCCAGCATGGTTTTAGACCAGGACGATCGTGCCTGTCACAACTGCTAAACCACTTTGACACATTATGGAGGCGTTGGAAGGAAACCAAAATACAAATTTGGTATACACAGATTTTGCCAAGGCGTTTGACAAATGCGATCATGGGGTGATTGCACACAAAATAATGGCCATTGCTATTACGGGGAAGGTGGGCAGTGTTTTCCAGTAGTCAGTGGAGAACATGACTGCTAAGTTCCAACTTCATATATATGGAAAGAATGAATAATACAGAAGGGACACTGTATACAAAACTCAAGAGGATCGTCAAAAAGACCGAAAGGAACACATGAAGGACTTTGGTATAATTATGTCACCTGATCTCTCCTTCAAAGAATACATTAAAACAAAGGTCACAACAGCCAGGAAGATGACGGGGTGGATAATGAGAACTTTCTAAACAAAGGAAATAATGTCACTTGTTCTTTCTCATTTGGAATATTGCTCAGTGTTGATGGCCCCGTTCAGGGCAGGAGAAATAGTCAATAAAACCTGGAAATCCCTTAGTCTTAAATATATACTCACTGGAACGGAGGAGAGATACCTGATAATATATACCTGGAAAGTACTTCAGGGCCTGGTCCCAAATCTGCACACTGCCATGAGAGATATGGAGTGAGAGATATGGGATGAAGTGAAAGTACACCCAGTAAAAAGCAGGGATGCAGAGGGCACAATAAGGGAACATTGTATCAACATCCGTGGCTCCAAACTATTCAATATCTTATCAGAAACTCTCAGAAACACTGCTGGAACAAGTGTAAAAGTCTTCAAGGGGAAATTGAAGAAGTATCTTCGTCGGGCGCTAGATCAGCCAGTGCGTAATGGATATATGGGGCAGCGGACCACTAGCAGCAACTGCTTTTTTGACCAGACAAGCACCAGAGGAGCCTGGCCCATGGTCGGGCTCCGGGAGTAGAATAACTTTTGGAACTTCTCAAATGTATATCAAAGGTAAAGGTAACACATGAGTAGGCAGAGTTTATGAAATTGGAAGGATAGTTAAGGCGAGAGAACGAACTTTGAAGAGTGGGAAACTCAGAGTCGAGAAACTGAGGATTACAGATGTAGAGGACACGGAGAGAGAATAGAGGACACGGAGAGAGAATAGAGGACACGGAGAGAGAATAGAGGACACGGAGAGATAATAGAGGACACGGAGAAGAATAGAGGACACGGAGAAAGAATAGAGGACACGGAGAGAGGAACAAGAACACTTTTCTTGACAGAGGGAACATAATAAAAACAGTGAGGGCTCATGCCACTGTGTATTGACTTGCGATAAATGGAAAAGGAAAAATTAGTCGCTCGAGCGATGAATCAGCAAGGAAACACAGCAAAGAGTTGGATTCCCATTCAGCTTCCAACATTTAAACATTGAGGTAAACAACACACCAACATCCCTAGCTAAGTATTGACGAAATTGACAACATTAACTTAATAAAATACTTTGCGCAGTTTTTAAATATTAGAGGACCAGATTAAACACCCGCAAGAATGTTGATACTAAGTCACTTACCTTCTAACACTGACATCTAGCACATCATAGACGAGGGTAAGGTGCCAACAGATTGCAAACTAGCAACTGTCACCCATAAGGACAACTAGACTTGTATCCTCAAATATCATCCCATCAGCCTAACCTTAATTTTTGGTAAACAAACTCAGACTGTTATTTGCGGAAAGAGAGTTAATTGTTTCTAAAATAATAATCGGACACCAGCGAGGTTTCCACAACAAAAGTCGTGTATCATTTAATCGGAATTGTGTAATTATATATACAAAAACTAGGATGAAAAAGACCCAGCAAATGAAGTATATCAAGACTACTAGAAGATCCTCACCAAAGTACCCATCGAATGCTCCTCACCGGAAAAAAATAGTGTAGGAGATAAGCCTCGTATCTGGGTGAGTGATTGACTCAGACGGAAAGTGGAATTCAACGTAGTGTCTTTGTGGCTGCCCGTAAAGAGCCGTTCTTGGTCTAGTGCTCTTCAAAATATGCATAAATAATCTCGAGGTTGGGCTAACGTTTGAAACTGCAAAATCTGCGAACAATGGGAAGTTGGGTTAGAAGGTTCAGTTTCCAAAGGAGACTGAGTAACCAGGATGCGGGTTGGTGCTGTGTGGACACTGGACGGTTGGTGCTGTGGTGGGACACTGGATGGGTTGGTGCTGTGGTGGGACACTGGATGGGTTGGTGCTGTGGTGGGACACTGGATGGGTTGGTGCTGTGGTGGGACACTGGATGGGTTGGTGCTGTGGTGGGACACTGGATGGGTTGGTGCTGTGGTGGGACACTGGATGGGTTGGTGCTGTGGTGGGACACTGGATGGGTTGGTGCTGTGGTGGACACTGGATGGGTTGGTGCTGTGGTGGGACACTGGATGGGTTGGTGCTGTGGTGGGACACTGGATGGGTTGGTGCTGTGGTGGGACACTGGATGGGTTGGTGCTGTGGTGGGACACTGGATGGGTTGGTGCTGTGGTGGGACACTGGATGGGTTGGTGCTGTGGTGGGACACTGGATGGGTTGGTGCTGGGGTGGGACACTGGACGGGTTGGTGCTGTGGTGGACACTGGATGGGTTGGTGCTGTGGTGGACACTGGATGGGTTGGTGCTGTGGTGGGACACTGGACGGGTTGGTGCTGTGGTGGGACACTGGATGGGTTGGTGCTGTGGTGGGACACTGGATGGGTTGGTGCTGGAGTGGGACACTGGACGGGTTGGTGCTGTGGTGGGACACTGGATGGGTTGGTGCTGTGGTGGGACACTGGATGGGTTGGTGCTGTGGTGGGACACTGGATGGGTTGGTGCTGTGGTGGGACACTGGATGGGTTGGTGCTGTGGTGGGACACTGGATGGGTTGGTGCTGGGGTGGGACACTGGACGGGTTGGTGCTGTGGTGGGACACTGGATGGGTTGGTGCTGTGGTGGGACACTGGATGGGTTGGTGCTGGTGGACACTGACGGTTGGTGCTGTGGTGACACTGGATGGGTTGGTGCTGTGTGGGACACTGACGGTGGTGCTGGGTGGACACTGGACGGGTTGGTGCTGTGGTGGGACACTGGACGGGTTGGTGCTGTGGTGGGACACTGGAGGGTTGGTGCTGTGGTGGGACACTGGAGGGGTTGGTGCTGTGGTGGGACACTGGATGGGTTGGTGCTGTGGTGGGACACTGGACGGGTTGGTGCTGTGGTGGGACACTGGACGGGTTGGTGCTGTGGTGGGACACTGGACTGGTTGGTGTTGTGGTCGGACACTGGACGGGTTGGTGTTGTGGTGGGACACTGGATGGGTTGGTGCTGTGGTCGGACACTGGATGGGTTGGTGTTGTGGTGGGACACTGGATGGGTTGGTGCTGTGGTGGGACACTGGATGGGTTGGTGCTGTGGTGGGACACTGGATGGGTTGGTGCTGTGGTGGGACACTGGATGGGTTGGTGCTGTGGTGGGACACTGGATGGGTTGGTGCTGGGGTGGGACACTGGACGGGTTGGTGCTGTGGTGGGACACTGGATGGGTTGGTGCTGTGGTGGGACACTGGACTGGTTGGTGTTGTGGTCGGACACTGGACGGGTTGGTGTTGTGGTGGGACACTGTGGAAGATGTGTTTCAATGTTGACAAGAACAAAGTAATGCATATTGGCTATAACAGTTTCTGACATGAATACAAAATGTTTGGCTGCTAATTAACTGAAACAATTGACGAAAACAATCTGGGAGTAACCATACCCACGACCTCAAAAATACTAAGCAATGCTTATTTGCAAGCAGCAAAGCCAGCAGAATGTTACGATCCATAGCTAGGAACCTCGAGTGCAAGACACCAGACACCGCATTTGCGACCCTTAATGCACTTATTTAACCTCATTTTGAATATGCTGTCAGGTTTTAGTCTCCAAATTACACAAATGAAGAAGATATATTAGAGAAGGTACAGAGAAGATATACCAAACTTATACCATCACTCAGTAACAAACTTAAGGGAACAGAGACAACTAGATCTCTTATATTTTTCGACACACTTATGTATGCAGAACTATTTAAAGTGCTCAATGAATAAATAACTCAAGACAATGGAATGAAAAGGGGATTCAGAAGATGTAACACGAACGTCTGCAATTATTTTTGTGCAAACAGAATAATAACAGACTGGAATGAACTAGAGTAATGTAGACGCAAAGACAACACCTGGAGAGGCACTTTGTAATAGACACATCGTGCCATAGCTGGAGGGGTTGGCACAGCTCTCAAGACCACATGCTCAGTATAAATCTATCAGTCAGAATTACTGGGTCCACCCAGACTGCTTTGTCACGAAACATAGGGAGAGGTGAGAGAGAGGACACGAGTGAGATGTCAACAACTCTCTCCTCACTAAATCCATGCATACCATCGTGTGTATTTAATAGATGAGACACACTGAAGTTACCAGAGTCCAGCCGCACCATAACGTTCAGTTGACAGTGACACCACGTCGGTATTAGTAATTGTAGTGGTAGTAGTAGAGGTTTGTGAACGTTGTAGTAGAACCATTGGTAACCAGAAGCTGAACCACTGGTACACACAGCTCTGTGAGTGACAGTTGAGTAGACTCAGTACTAATTTAGTAGACGTAGTTGTAGTCCAGGTCTTCTATCCAGTTCCATCTCTACTGTAAATTTCATGCCGTTTTTTCTCTATGGTATGGCATATTTATGGCATAGTTCACCTGACAGCTGTGACCCGAGGGACTGCAAAATGACAAAGAGCCTTCTGCTTCTCTATCCTCGTCTCATATGCGTAGATAATAGACGATAAATCTTAATCTACATAATAATAATAATAATAATAATAATAATAATAATAATAATAATAATAATAATAATAATAATAATAATAATAATAATAATAATAATTATAATAATAATAATAGAAATAATAATAACTTTACAAGTACATGTACAAGGTATACAGACCATAGCTGACATCAGTGACATACTACTATATAGAAAGTCACTTGTTATGCTGAGCATTTCCCGCAAATTAGGTTAATTTTGTCCCAGGATGCGACCCACACCAGTCCACTAACACCCAGGTACCTATTTTACTGACAGGTGAAAATGGACAGCAGGTGTCTAAAGGAAACACGTCCTAATGTTTCCACCCGTACTAAGAATCGAACCCCGGACCTTTATGTGTGAGCTGGGTGCGCCAGCAAGCGAGCTACGGGATAGAAGTAGAGAGTCCTTCTCATCACACAGCTTCAGTATGGACTTCCAAGTCCTCTGCTGTGTCTTTTCCATGTATTCTCTCTCTCTCTCTCTCTCTCTCTCTCTCTCTCTCTCTCTCTCTCTCTCTCTCTCTCTCTCTCTCTCTCTCTCTCTCACACACACACACACACAGTAGGGACGCCGTGCGGGTCAGTCGCAACTTGTAGGGCTCTGTGCAAATAAGTGTTTTTGAGGGCTACACAAGGGTACTGCAGGGGTTATCAAGTGTGTCAGGGTAGTGAACAACCCTTGAAGTGATTTACGAGTTGCTCTGAGCCACATAAGTGTGGGGAGAGCCATAATTTTATAAGTGATCTAGAAATAAATATTTGGTGGCGGGATCAGTGGGCCTAGTGTGCTCCAGGCGACGTTGCCACATGTGTCACCCTAGATAATAAAGTGAAATTAATATGTGACAAGCGAAAGAAATTCAGTGAATAGGTTATATTATATATCGACAAGAAACGAAAGTGGATATACGCTAGAACATCACATTGAGTTGGACAATCTACAGGATACTACACGCTGGACAAGCTGCATCGCATCGCAAGTATTCACCTATGCGTGGTTTTCGGGGTGTCAGGAGTAAGTTCCAATTACCTAACCGCTAAGCTGTTTGTGAACAGTCAACTCTCATAGTAAGATAAGGAATAGGATATCAAGTACTCAGTAACAAATAGCAATTGGTAATTTCTAGTAGAAAAGGGCGAGCAGACAGGTGAATCATAGAATACATTAACTGGTAGATCAGGTGTGTCAGGTCAGGCCAGGTAGAGGAGCACTGTAGACTACGTGTTACTCGCAGACCTCACATACCACTCATACACCATAACACAATTTCACCACTACTTTTCACACAATAAATCCACACACATATAGTTCCACACACACACACACACACATTAACTGGTAGGTCAGGTGTGTCAGGTCAGGCCAGGTAGAGAAGCACTGCACACAACGTGTCACTCGCAAACTCCACATACACACCCATACACCATAACACACAATTTCACCACTACTATTCACACATACATACACACACAAACATACACACACACACATACATACACACACACAAACTAACACACACACACAAAAAACTAACACACACACACACACAAAACTAACACACACACACACACACAAAACTAACACACACACAAAACTAACGTACACACACACACACACAAAACTAACACACACATACACATACACACACAAACTAACACACACACACAGGCCCACACACACTATTTCCCTGCTCCTCCACCCACCTCTCCCCAATCCCTTCCCTGAACCCCTCTCTCACCCACCTCCCCCCTCTCCCTCTCCATTCTCTCTCCACCTCTGTTTCTCCCCCCTTCCTCTCTCCTCATAATCCC